>QNTS01006683.1:19913-78349 GCA_003317085.1 Hucho hucho
ACCACGACAACACCTACAATAACGTCAACATAACAAAATACCATGACAACACCTACAACAACGACAACGTAACACAAGACCACGACAACACCTACAATAACGACAACGTTACAAAATGCCACTAAAACACCTACAACAACAGAATTACAGTGCAACACCTACCATAACAACAATGTCACAAAATAGCCCGACAACAACCAGGCCTCGACAACAACCGCCTACTGATTCAGAGGGGTTGGATTAAATGTGGAAGACACATTTCAGTTGGAGGCATTCAGTTGTACAACTGACCAGGTATCTCCCTTTCCCTTTACAAGCGAACAGAGAATCTGCCATGTTTAAGTGTTTGCAGGCTTGTTGTTCTAATACTGTATGTTGCGCTAGCTTGGATTGTGCTCTGTAACACACCAGCCCTATCAGTCTCTGTTCTAATCAATATAGAACAATATGAATAGTTAATCATGCCGATATTATTGTTTGGAAACTAACGGTAGCTGTACTGTTTGGAGAAGTGACTGCATGTTATCAAAAACAAGAGGCGGGGCAGCCTACTTGCAATTTGTGAAAAGAGACATGATCAAACATAATGTTGTGAGTGGATTGAGAGTGATGAGGCTGATTTATACTCTGTTAACATGATGCTGGGCAGCTTCTAATGCAGATGCACTGTCTCAATCTGTGTGTCTAGAGGGAAAGAGACGTTCTACAACGCCATGACTTGAATGAGTCCGGTTGAATAAGGCCCTGCAGTGAATGTTTTGGTCTTCAGCTGGGTCCATACTGAACTCTGATAATGCAACTGTTTTACATACAGACTTTCTGTATAGTGACAATGTCTCTATAACGTTGTTGGAAGGTTGTCTGCCACCTGTAGTGACTTTCCATACAGACTTTCTGTATAGTGACAATGTCTGTATAACGTCGTTGGAAGGTTGTCTGCCACCTGTAGTGACTTTCCATACAGACTTTCTGTATAGTCACAATGTCTGTATAACGTCGTTGGAAGGTTGTCTGCCACCCCTGGACAGCCTGGTGGGATGTAAACCAGATGGTAAAGTGGTTCACAGGTCTGACTATTTGTCATGCTTCTTGTGACCTGTAGCTATGGCATGCGTGTGTACACACACACACACACACACACACATTATCACACGCGTGTGCACACACACACACACATTATCACACTCACAGATACATTAAAACGCGCGCACACGCACACACACATGGCTGACTCATCGCTGTGTCGTTGCTCTCTGCGTGGAGGCACAGGAGTGTGTGTGTGTGTGTGTGTGTGTGTGTGTATTTACAGTACCCCACACAAACACCAGTTAAACGTTTATACATCCTGTCAGTGATGTCACTAATGGAGAATGAACAAACAGCACAAAACAGGAGGGAGGGGAAACATTTCAGTGTCGCACGCTATTCTGCACTAACTCTGGTGTGACAGTGAAATATGTTCCCCTCGTACTTACCCTACCCCACCCATGACACAGACTGTAATTTTCTACACACACACAGTAAAGTGTGATATACATCAGCACCCCAGTGGTCCAAGTGAAAGCAAATCGTCCTCTTCTACACTCCTGGGCCACGTCTCAATTGTCTCTCCTTCCTCCCAAAGTGTGCACTCGTTCACTTCCCTTCACTGACTTGAAAGGAAATGACTGGTATTAGAAATATGGTGGAAACTCCCTCTAGCCCATGCCTCCACCAATCCAATGCTGTTAGATGTGTGGAATGTAGTGAAGGAGTGCACCCTTCAGGGGAGATTATTGGGACGTACCCCAACTCTCACCGTTACTGGCTGAAATCACCTCTGAAAAGGGAGAATGTTTATACATAAGAAACTATAAAAGGGAAATGCTGGTTATGAATATTCTAAATATTTAGATTTTTTATAAATATGCCTGTTAATATGCTTTATTTTCATAAGCACGTATGAAAACATATTTTTCCCCAGATTGTAAACAATTAAACAATACTCCATTTATCAGAGAAACCGTTTTTTTCTCTTTCATTTAGAAATCTGTTACTGTTTTATTTTTGTACCAAAAAATCTCTGAAAATAAAACCAGAAAAATGAATACGTTCCTAATCTGTGTCTGTCTGCCTGATCGCTTGGTTATGCCTGGCGGTATCGTGCCGCTGGGTGCGGCGATCGCTTGATCATGTCTGATGCTGCTAGGAACAGGAATAAGGACACAAACCAGAAGCTAAACATTTGAGTCCTTTAGCAGCCTCTCTTATCCAGAGCCACTTACAGGAGCAATTAGGGTTAAAGTGCCTCGCTCAAGGGCACGTTGACAGATTCTTCACCTAGTCGTCTGGGGGATTTGAGCTAGTGACCATTTCGGTTACTGGCCCAACACACTTAACCGCTAGGCTACCTGCCACCCACAGAAATGGCTAAATAAATAGGTTGTGTGTTTTATTTAGGTTAAAGCTTGGTTGTATTGTGTCCTTATTGTGTCTCCTTTTTGTGTCTCCTATCTGTACGTGCTGTGATCCAGCTTATTGCTGTGCTTGTCATGGAGAGAAGCAGGGATGAAGCTACTGAACACCTAACTCTGTGAAAGACACCACACTGTATTTCTCTCTGTTTCTTCATCTGTCTCTCTCCCTCTCTCCCACGGCTGAACCTTACTAACTCCCTCTCTCTTCTTTCATCCCCTCTCTCCTCGTCCTCCACCTAATCCCCTTCATCCCGCCTCTCCATCCCTCCATCCCTCTCCAGCCATCTGAGAATCGTGACGTGAAGCTGGAGGAGAAGACGAGGAGCTCCTCTCATCCTGAAGGGAACAGAGGACATGATGACGTCCACAGAGAGCTGACACACACACACACACACACTGACTATTTTGGGGGGGAATATCTGAATCATGCTAAATGTTTTGGTTGTTTAGATGTGATTTTTAGTTGTATGATGTTGTGTTTGTATGACTGACGATACTGTGTTGCAGAAACATGACCAATCACTACAGTTATTGTACTGACATTTCTGTTTGAAACAACTGTATTGACATTGTCCCATATCCACTCCTCAGAGATGTGTTGACATGTTGTCTACCTAACCTCCTGTGGATTGTGTTCATTTCACCAGCCAGCTCAGTAGAAACCCGTCATTACCATCAGAACTGGATATTTAGGACTTCACATCTTTTAGTTGACATTTTATTTATGCATTTTGTTGTTGTTGATCTTACGTGTATACAGTGAGGGGGAGAGGTGTGTGCCGAGGTAGGAGTTGGAGAGGTGTGTGTGTGTGTGTGTGTAGGGGTTGGAGAGGTGTGTGTGTGTAGGGGTTGGAGAGGTGTGTGTGTGTGTGTGTGTACTGCACAACATGTTAGCTGAGGTTTAAGAAGGGGGGGGGGGGTATTTGTAAAGACATTTTACTGTTATTAAATGTATTGTTAGGTTCTGAACAGAGTAAAAACTCAAACGGATGACTAGAAAAAACGAACCAAATTTATTCACCCCACTGGATGCCTCCGCTGCAAGCACATTTTACACATGATCAAACAGGCATTTATATGTCAAGAGGAGATCAGGGGTGTATCCTCTCAGAACTGTTGCCCAATACTGCCTAGATGTTGCTTCGTTGTCTTGGCAGCCGTCTGCCAGCAGTTCTATAGACCAGTCTGCATTGTAGACTGATGTGTTCTCGTTGTTTCTGTGACCTCACAATCAGTTTCATGTTCAGAAATGATGGAAACGGCTTCTATTAAAGAGAACTTACAACACTTCTGACTGTCCGTCCATCTCCCCCTCTCTCTGACTGTCCACCTGTCTCGCTCTCTGTGTCTGTCCACCTGTCTCTCTCTCTGTCTGACTGTCTCTCTCTCTGACTCTGTCCACCTGTCTCTCTCTGTGTCTCTGTCCACCTGTCTCTCTCTCTGTCTGTCCATCTGATTTTCTCTGTCTGTCCTGTCTGCTTGTCTGTCTGACTGCCTGTCCATCCATCCATCTGTCTCTCTGTCCAGGGCCTAGGTCAGGTTTAAAGTAAGGGGTGAATATTTGCCAGGGATAATCTCTCTTTGGGAGGTGATTCCTTCTTGATGTTAACCAGAGAGAAAATCTTTTTGGCTGGTGGAGGTGATTCCTTCTTGATGTTAACCAGAGAGAAAATCTTTTTGGCTGGTGGAGGTGATTCCTTCTTGATGTTAACCAGAGAGAAAATCCTTTTGGCTGGTGGAGGTGATTCTTTCTTGATGTTAACCAGAGAGAAAATCTTTTTGGCTGGTGGAGGTGATTCCTTCTTGATGTTAACCAGAGAGAAAATCGTTTTGGCTGGTGGAGGTGATTCTTTCTTGATGTTAACCAGAGAGAAAATCTTTTTGGCTGGTGGAGGTGATTCCTTCTTGATGTTAACCAGAGAGAAAATCTTTTTGGCTGGTGGAGGTGATTCTTTCTTGATGTTAACCAGAGAGAAAATCTTTTTGGCTGGTGGAGGTGATTCCTTCTTGATGTTAACCAGAGAGAAAATCTTCTGTTCTCCTTTATTTCTCTTACCCAGAGAGCGACTCTTCGGTGACACAGACTCCTTCCTAGAGTTACCCAATGACAGCCTCTTGATTGACAGCGACTCCTTCCTCTTCCCAAACCTATTATTGTGAGTAAGGACCTCCCTCTTCAGGTTATCCACTGACAATTTGTCCAAAGTAGGAAGAATAATGCTTGTCTTCTGTTTCTTACTGGATAGTGCCCCCTTCAGTTCACTCCAGGTCAACACTGAGTCCTGTTCCTTCTTTCTCCCCCCAAATACACTCTTCTTAGAGGAGGAGCCCCCCATAGCAGACAGGGAGGAAGAGAGGAGGGGGAGGAAGAGAACAGAGGTTCTTGTGTACTGATCTGGAATGATATAATAGCAAACGGTTCATTAATACTAAATGCAAAATAGACATAATGCAAGACTACTAATTTACACGCAGACGCGCAGACACACGCAGACACACGCAGACACACGCAGACACACGCAGACACACACAGACACACGTAGACACGTAGACACACAGACACACAGACCAAAACAGCTGCACTTGGACATGAAACAAACATTCACAAGCAAATATTGGGAAAGACATATACACTTAGAAATGGTAAACAAAACCAACATACAGTCAAACAAACTTTCAGAACATCTCTCTCACACATATACTCACTGTAGTTGTGTGTCGCGTCAGTCTGCTGTCTGTCAAGTCTTCAGGTCTCCTCTGTGTCTCAGTCAAAATGGAGGCTGTATGATAGTAACACACCTGTTCTCCCCGAGTCAGTACTAAGATCAGATCGAGGTTTAGATTCTAACCCACCTGCTACATTACTGATCAGACACTCCAAGCTAAAAGGAGTAGATTCTAACCCACCTGCTACATTACTGATCAGAAGCTGTCAAGTAACTTTAGTGTTGTCATCACCAGACAGGTTGAACAGGTTACACTGCGTTCTAGCTGACTGTTCATCTTTGTGTGCGTCCTAAAGAGGGGCGGTAGAAAACCCCTTCAGGCCACACTTGAACGTCTTCAACCAGATCGAAAGAATGGAGGAATGATGATGGACCTGTAGATTTGAATAACTGACCTTTTTCCACCAACAAATCAAACTACAAACAAATCAGCCCCCCCCCCCGAAATCCCCCAAAAGTTTGCCCATCCCTGCTGATACAGAATCACTCTCCCTCCTCCTCCCTCTCCTCAATCAATCACATTTAGTTATAAAGCCCTTTTTACATCAACAGATGTCAAAGTGCTTATACAGAAACCCAGCCAAAACCTAGAGAAGAACCAGGCTCTGAGGGGTGGCCAGTCCTCTTCTGACTGTGCCCAGTGGAGATTATAAGAGTACATGGACATTAAGGCCAGATCATTCTTCAAGATGTTAAAACGTTCATAGATGACCAGCAGGGTCCAATAATAGGTAGATTACACTGCCTCAGTCTAAGAGAAGAACGAGGGAGAGAGTTGGGGAATGGAGTTAGTGAGAGAAAGATTGAAATAAGATTTTGGTTTGGTCCCAAATTCATACAAAGATTACAGAATATAAAAAAAACTATGTATACCACACACATTTATTTTATTTATATTTTTTTAACAGCATTTTACTATCATAATTTGTCACCCCAGTTTTTGTATCTGACAGTGTGGATCCTCCAGTCCAGCAGAGAGCTGCTTCAGTCCCATGTTGCCCAGGGTGTTGCAGCTCAGATGCAGTTCCTGCAGCTGGGAGGCTGCTAGAGCAAGGGACAGACTTCCACAGGAAGTGACCTCACAACGGACAAGTCTGAGAGAATATTGAATTAAAGGGGCTGTATGGGTTGGCATTATTCGAAACACTTGTTGTGATAAATATCCCACCTCAGTATCTTCAGTTCACAGTGTCGACTCATAAGACCAGTGGAGAACCTCTCCACCCCGGTGTCTGTCAGTTTGTTGTAGCTGAGGTCCAGCTCTGTCAGATGGCTGTTCTCCGACGCCAGAGATGAGCCTAACGTATCATAGCAGTCGTCTTTGAGAACGCACCCCACAAAACTGGGAATCTACTTCCGGCGCCGACAGAGATGGCAGCCTCGCTTCACGTTCTCAGGATTTTACTTGTTAGATACTACTGCATGGTCGGAACTAGCACAAGCACAAGCATTTCGCTACACTCACATTAACATCTGCTAACCATGTGTATGTGACAAATAAAATTTGATTTGATTTGAATACCAACAAAAAATGTGCAATTTATAATACAAATTATTGGATAATTTATGCATATTATTCTAGGATTAAATGTCCTCACTTTCTTAGAATTACTTCACAGATGATTTTAAACAGATCTACCCCAATTTAGAATCATATGAATGAATGTAAAACCAAAAACACTTCAAAGGTAATAGAACACGTTATCTGCAGCCCTCCTACCACAAACTATTCTGCGTCCATTGTGTTTTAAAATGGTGCCTTATTACTTTGCAAACCGATGATAAATAACATCTGAACTTCCATAGCCTTCCTGCTGTGTCTAACTACCGGGACCAGTCTCCTACCACCATCTAGTGTTGTACTGTATTTTCTCATGTTAAATTCACCCAGCACCTCCTCTGACATCAGCAGCATGTAGGCCAGCACTGAACACTGAATAGGGGTCAACTTCCTCTCAGTCCGACTTTGAATTTCCTCCACCATCAAACAGAGAAGGCGATTGATACAGGAGTACTGCTTCAAAAGGTCTATTAAAACCTGTTTGCCATGGTTGCCAGGTGAGAGCTTATCCTTGATGTACTGGATCGTCTTCTGGATGCTCTCTGGGTCTCCCTCTGTCTGGAGCTGTATTCTTTTCAAGAGGATCTGATTGGACTCTAGTGAGATGCCCAGAAGGAAGCGGAGGAAGAGGTCGAGATGACTGGTCTCACTCTTCAACGCTTCGTCCACAGCACTCCTCTGCAAGTCAATCAATGTTCTCTGAGAACCTTCAAGTTGAGGGAGGATGTCTTCCTCATCAAGTGGAACCGGTAACCTCTTCTGTCTTGAAATTAACGGGTTGACATTTTCACTGGCCTATGAGTAAGCAACATAGAGTGCTGCAAAGAACTCTTGAATGGTGAGATGCACAAAGCTGTACATCTTTGCTTGAAACATTGGATCCTCCTCTCTGAAGATCTCTGTGCACATCCCTGAGAGCAAGAAGGCTTTGTTGACATCAATGCCACACTCTCTCAAATAGTCTTCAGAAAACACCAGATTGCTCTTTTCCAAGTTTTGTAAGGCAAGCTTTCCAAGCTTCAGAATGATCTGTACAAATCAAATGTTTAGCAGATGTTATTCCGGGTGTAGTGAAATGCTTGTGCTTCTAGCTCCGGCAGTGCAGTAATATCTAAGAGTTTCACAACATATACCCAAAATGCACGTAAATCTAAGTAAGGAATGAATTAAGAATATACAGTATATACATATGTCAGAGCGGCATTGGACTAAGATACAGTGGCATAGTATAGAATACAGCATATACATATGAGATGGGTGATGCAATATTTACACACAATTAAGGTGAGTAAGATACCGTAGACTAGTATAAAGTACAGTTTATACATATGAGATTAGTAATGCAAGATACGGACACATTATTAAAGTGGCTAGTGTTTCATTTCCGTAAAGTGGCCAGTGATGCCTAATCTATCTCTATAGGCAGTGCTGTAGATGGCTGTTTAACAGTCTGATGGCCTTGAGATAGAAGCGGTTTTTCAGTCTCTCGGTCCCAGCTTTGATGCACCTGTACTGACCTCGCCTTCTGGATGATAGCGGGGTGAACAGGCAGTGGCTCGGGTGGTTGATGTCCTTGATGATCTTTTTTGCCTTCCTGTGGCATCGGGTGCTGTAGGTGTCCAGGAGGGTGGGAAGTTTGCCCCCTGTAAAGCGTTGGGCAGACCGCACCTCCCTCTGGAGAGCTTTGCGGTTGTGGGCGATGCAGTTGCCGTACCAGGCGGTGATACAGCCCGACAGGATGCTCTCGATTGTGCATCTGTAAAAGTATGTGAGAGTTTTAGGTGTTAAGACAAATTTCTTTAGCCTCCTGAGGTTGAAGAGACGCTGTTGCGCCTTCTTCACCACACTGTCTCTGTGGGTGGACCATTTCAGTTTGCCAGTGATGTGTACGCCGAGGAACTTGAAGCTTTCCACCTTCTCCACTGTGGTCCCAACGATGTTGATACGGGGGTGATCCCTCTGCTGTTAACTGAAGTCCCCGATCATCTCCTTAGTTTTGTTGACGTTGAGTGAGATGTTATGTTCCTGGAACCACACTCCCAGAGCCCTCACCTCCTCCCTGTAGGCTGTCTCGTACCATTGTTGGTGATCAGGCCTACTGCTGTGGTGTCGTCTGCAAACTTTATGATTGAATTTGAGGCGTGCGTGGCCACGCAGTCATATGTGAACAGGGAGTACAAGAGAGGGCTGAGCACGCACCCTTGTGGGTCCCCAGTGTTGAGGATCAGCGAAGAGGTGTTGTTTCCTACCTTCACCACCTGGGGGCGCCCGTCAGGAAGTCCAGGACCCAGTTGCACAGGGCGGGGTTCAGACCCATGGCCTCCAGCTTGATGATGAGCTTGGAGGGTACAATGGTGTTGAATGCTGAGCTATAGTCAATGAACAGCATTCTTACATAGGTATTCCTCTTGTCCAGATGGGACAGGGCAGTGTGCAGTGTTGCGATTGCATCATCTGTGGATCTATGAGGCGGTAAGCAAATTGAAGTGGGTCTAGGGTGGCAGGTAAGGTGGAGGTGATATGATCCTTGACTAGTCTCTCAAAGCACTTCATGATGACAGAGGTGAGTGCAATGGGCGATAGTCATTTAGTTCAATTACCTTTGCTTTCTTAGGTACAGGGAAAATGATGGCCATCTTGAAGCATGTGGGGACAACAGACTGACAGATTACGAGGATCTGATTCAGTTTTCTGATGATACCTCTTCTTCATGTTTTCTTCATGTGGGAGATGATTTTGCTGGACAGGTTTTCACCATCACTGAATCTCTTCTTGAAGTATTCTTCTTTCTGTGGGTCTTTCAGATTCCCCTTGATGAGGTTTGTCAGCAGCACATCCACTGATGTTGTCTTGGTTACATTAGACAACCTCTTGTTATGGAAACACAGTGGAAGTTGACTTTCATCCAGACCATCCAAGATGAACACGACTTGACCGTCGACCACCTTCTATGTATCCTCCATATTTGAAAGTTCAGGGTGGAAGTCACTCAGGAGCTCCAACAGACTGTACTGGTTAAATGTGTTTCGATTCAAGTCCCTGAATGGAAGGGTGAAGACAATCTACATCCTGATTGGCTTTTCCTTCTGCCCGGTCAAGGATGAATTTTAACCCTGCATGTTAGTGTTACCTTTCGTCAGCACAGTTCTGACGGATGCCTCTTGTTGGAATATGGATTTGAAGATGTCATTGCAGTTGATTGCATGGTCTTGAAATGCTTTGGTCCGAGCTGTATCTTCAATCTACCGAACCTCATGCTCTTTATTAACCCCTTCACTCTCCCCAGCTGTGATGTAGAGCTCTGTGTAGATCTTGTCAAGCAATGTTGGATTTCCCAGCTGTGATGTAGAGCTCTGTATAGACCTACACCACCCGATGTCACAGGAAGGCCAAAAAGATCATCAAGGACAACAACCACCCGAGCCACTGCCTGTTCACCCCGCTGTCATCCAGAAGGCGAGGTCAGTACAGGTGCATCAAAGCTGGGACCGAGAGACTGAAAAACAGCTTCTATCTCAAGGCCATCAGACTGTTAAACAGCCATCACTAACATTGAGTGGCTGCTGCCAACATACTGACTCAATTCTCTAGCCACTTTAATAATTAAAATTGGATGTAATAAATGCATCACTAGTCACTTTAAACAATGCCACTTTATATCATGTTTACATACCCTACATTACTCATCTCATATGTATATACTGTACTCTATACCATCTACTGCATCTTGCCTATGCCGTTCGGCCATCGCTCATCCACATATTTATATGTACATATTCTTATTCATTCCTTTACTCTTGTGTGTATAAGGTAGTTGTTGTGAAATTGTTAGATTACTTGTTAGATACTACTGCATGGTCGGAACTAGAAGCACAAGCATTTCGCTACACTCGCACTACCATCTGCTAACCATGTGTATGTGACAAATAAAATTTGATTTGATTTGTTGAGCAATGTTGGATTCCCCAGCTGTGCTATAGAGTTCTGTATAGATCTCGTTGAGCAATGTTGGATTTCCACGTTTTGCAATGCCCTCAAAGATGTTCCCAAACTTCTTCCTCATGTTGGACTTGCAGGTCTACTTCTAATTATATCGAGATATTGAGTAGTTTGTTAGTCCGAGTGTGCCGTTCTAGTGTCTGTTATGTCACTATGGGCGTTTTCACACAAAGTTAGTTTGCTATAGTTCTAATCAGAGTTTGTTTATTTGCTACATTGTATTTTTTTTCCATTTGGTCTGGTCGGTTTCACATTGCCAAATGTCAAACGAATGAAATTGCCTAAACCAAACCATGTGTTCTTCATGCTGGTTGACTCATCATGGGTTGTTTTGTACAGTACTTAACCTAGTACTCCCAATGTAGAGGATGCTACGTAGCCTAATCGTTTGAAGATTAAAATGTGTGACTTCTTTGCAAGGTCAATTCATGTTTGCATAATAAATTCACTTTAAATAGGATAAAGTTTACACCACCGCTGTGTTTTAAATGTCGCACAATGCATACAAAAAGTTAACTATAATGGAGATTCAAATTCTGTGTTATTTTAGCAGCGCTGTATCTGTTTCTCTCAAATAAGTACAGAGGTTTGACTCACTGAAATTGACTCAGTGTTTCTCAAATTTTTTGAAAATGTACCCTTCTGTGTGACTCACCAGTAGCTGGATGACTTGTCTCTGTAGAGAGAGAGGAAACAGTCAAGCTCTTAATAAAAATGAACACCCTCTTTATCTTTGTAAATATCTTTATGATCTTGTTTGTAAAATAAAAAACGGAGGTATAAAGTTTCTCAGCAGCAGCATGTGAACTCATAGTGATATTAATGTTAACTGAACCCCACACATTGCAGCCAACAAGCTGGGCTGCAGCGACATTAGAACCCCCCAGAGCCATGATGGAGGACTGTGGAAGAGCGGTTGAGCCATAAATGGAGGACGAAGGACCAGGGACCAGAGTCCTGAGCTTGAACAAGGGACTGAGGAGTCCCGTCCATGATAATGGGAGCTCCTTCATAGAGACACAAACAGTGAGAGAATGGGCCTTGTCTGTTGACACAACGAGAGGCAACAAACTGTGATAGCACAAAGAAGTCAACAGAAATGGTTTTAGATCTAAAACAAATCTGTGTTTGTTATTTTATAAGAAAGGGGACTCTATCCAAAATTAAACCAACTTCACCACATTCAGCCTACAACTTGTTTCCACAACCTGTTTAGGTCAGAATGTTCAACATAAAAATAAAAAAATGCCTACCAACTATTTGATCCTTCATAATTTTGTTAACCCAACTCTGAAAATAAGACTGATGTTGGCTACAATTGTGTCACGATCTCCGTGAGGGACAGACCAAGGCGCAGCGAGGTATCCAGTATACATTCTTTATTAAATAACGTAACTGGCAAACAAACGAAGATCGGAACGTTGAACATAACACGAACACCAACAAAGCTATGAACAAACAATAACCCACAAAAACCTATAGAAAAACCCCAAACATATATGGTTCCCAATTAGAGACGACACACAGCTGCCTCTAATTGGGAACCATTACCCCAACATAGATATACAACACCTAGAACAAAAAAACCTACACCAAAAACTAAACTAAACACGCCAGCCTATAACTATCAGGCCTGAACGTGACAGTACCCCCCCCCAAAGGCGCGGACTCCGACCGCGCCAAAAAGTCCATCCTCCTTGTCCCAGGTGGCGGCTCCGATGCCAGCCGTGCTGGCTCGGGATCCCACACCGGAGGCCCTGGGCTATTAGCCGGAACAGTTTGTTCCGGACTGGGGACCTTCTCTGGAGGTTCCGGACTGTCGACGCGCACTGGGACTCTGGTGCGGGGAGCAGGAACGGGCCGTGCTGGATCCACGACGGGCACAGGGATCCTGGAGCATGGAGCAGGGACAGGACGTGCTGGATCCACAACGGGCACAGGGATCCTGGAGCAGGGACAGGACGTGCTGGGTCCACGACGGGCACAGGGATCCTGGAGCGTGGAGCAGGGACAGGACGTGCTGGGTCCACGACGGGCACAGGGATCCTGGAGCGTGGAGCAGGGACAGGACGTGCTGGGTCCACGACGGGCACAGGGATCCTGGAGCTTGGAGCAGGGACAGGACGTGCTGGGTCCACGACAGGCACAGGGATCCTGGAGCGTGGAGCAGGGACAGGACGTGCTGGGTCCACGACAGGCACAGGGATCCTGGAGCGTGGAGCAGGGACAGGACGTGCTGGGTCCACGACAGGCACAGGGATCCTGGAGCAGGGACAGGACGTGCTGGACTCTAAGCGCACAGGGGGCCTGGTGCACGGAGCCGGTACTTCTCTCCCCGGCTGTTCACTCACCCTTGCCTCACCGATGATGGGAGCTGGAATGTCTCGCACTGGGCTGTGGATGTGAACCGGAGACCCCACACGCAGAACCGGTGCAGGATATCCTGGTCCAAGGAGGCGCACCGGAGACCAGGAGCGCTGAGCCGGCACCACTCCTCCAGGCTGCACACTCACCCTCCCCTGACAGATGAGTGGCGCTGGAATCTCTCGCACCAGGCTGTGAACGCGCACTGGAGACACCATGCGCAAAACTGCATAGCACGGCATCTTACCAGTGCGACGCGCCCTCCAGAGAGCACGAGGAGTTTGCTCAGGAGTCCATCCTGAACCGGCCAAACTCCTCGTGTGCCCCCCCAAAAAAGTTTTGGGGCTGCCTTTCGGGCTTCCTAGCCAGGCGAGTTCCAACAAACTTTTCTTTCTCTGGATTCCACGCTCCGTATAATTCCTCACACCTGCGCCGCTCCGCCGCCGCTGCTTCCAGCTCCTCTCTTGGACGGCGATACTCTCCAAGCTGAGTCCAGGGTCCCCCTCTAAACAATTCCTCCTCCCAGGTCCAGTACTCCCGGTTCTCTCGCTGCTTGGCCCTTTGTTGGTGGGTTATTCTGTCACGATCTCCGTGAGGGACAGACCAAGGCGCAGCGAGGTATCCAGTATACATTCTTTATTAAATAACGTAACTGGCAAACAAACGAAGATCGGAACGTTGAACATAACACGAACACCAACAAAGCTATGAACAAACAATAACCCACAAAAACCTATAGAAAACCCCCAAACATATATATGGTTCCCAATTAGAGACAACGACACACAGCTGCATCTAATTGGGAACCATTACCCCAACATAGATATACAACACCTAGAACAAAAAACCCTACACCAAAAACGAAACTAAACACGCCAGCCTATAACTATCAGGCCTGAACGTGACAAATTGACTGTAGAAATTACAGTAAATTAACTGCAAAAAAATTGCCAGTAAAAGTATGGTAAAACAACAGTGATTTACTGCAAATTAGAATTACAACATGTTGCTGTAGATGTACTACAATAACTTACTGTTTATAAATAACAGCAATTTGCTGTATTTTTACAGTACCTTTACATCTTTCTAATTACAATATATTATTATGCTTTTATTTCACAGTAATTACTTGTATCTAAGACATTTACAGGAATTAATTACTGTAATTTACTAGTCTTTTTCCTGTAAAACTACAGTTATCTGTTGCATGTGCTTTTACAGTAACATATGACATTTAAGATAAAATATGCCAATTGTACTGTAAACTTCTAAAACATTTGCATTACCAAAACAAGTAAACAAGATACAAATAATATGTTCTTAAGCATGGTTTAATGTAAACAAACCAAAAAAGTGACAATAAACACATTCAATAAGCTCCCATAGCTCCCAACTTCACCGTGTCAATAACTGTAGCCAAGTGGGCTGCATCACAAACGCCTCAATTACAAACCTACACCTTTCCCCTAGCACCTATCAAAAAGTGTAAATCTGAAAATGATTCATCAGGACAGACTACAATTGTTAATCTTAATAGTATTGGTATGACATAACTTCACAAAATCAAGGGTTTCCATTATAGCATTAGTTAGGATGGATGCAACCACCCCGTCTACACAACGGAGAAGCATCTTCCTTTACAAATTGAAAAATTGCGCAAAATATTTAATGATATTCTAGCTTGTATGTGACATAAAAAATAATGATAGTTTATCACAAGGCTATTCTGCATTCAGATAACAAAGCCATTTTTCAACAAAAAAGGTTTCAAATGTATCAATCTTCAAAATAGATCAGGGTCCTGAAAAAGGTTCACGTTTATAACTGTTCCAGCATAGAAAGCGACAGAATTACAGATAAGAAAGGAACTGGTATACTGTATGTATATTAGCTTTTGAAATGAAAGTAACCTTTCGGACACAGGTAACTCAAAAATTGCATTGCCTCGCTTTGAGCTCAAAACAAGTATATATATATTTATATCTTGTTTCCTACTAAGAGGGGTAGTAGTCCTACTCTCAACAGAGTTTTGTGCAACATGTCTGCCTGGCCTTATCTTAGGAGGCTTGTCATTACCTTCACTCCCAGGTTAAACACAGAGTATGTAGTATTGGTAAGGGTCATTGGACTTTTTAATTATGTGAGATTATGGTTAGAAAAGATCTCTGGATATTTTGTCTTATTCCCAGATTTCTAATTATGCCTTTCCCAAAACGACATACTCAAGCTTTAATAAGGGTTGCCTACTCAAGTTTTGAGTAAATGCCAGACATTTCCAAACATCCAAAGTAGCATTACTTCCTCAACAATGTGTCCATTTCAGTGCGTACTGGATCATTTTCAAACACTTAAGGTGTAAAACACACAAAAAAGAGTCAACCCCAGAGACAAACCAAACTTCCTTGAGCAGGTCACAATTGACTAAAATAAATGAAATGTAGGCCCAGGAGGAACTAGCCTATAGCTGTTCAAAGTCCATTATCTTCTTCTCCACAACTTTCTGTTTTCTTGCTGACGACCTCTGCTGTGGCGGTCTTCAAGCCAGTGAATGGATTGATTCCAGCAAAATATCTGTGAAAACAAAGAGCACATCCAGGCAACATTTTAGAAAGATGATTATGTCCCCTGATGTCTTCAATAGTGTCTGAAGTGTGCTGCATTACCTCTGTACATTGTCCCCAGTTCAAATAACGCCTTCGCATTATGGGTTTATGCCCTGACAAAGGATCCTTTCAAACGTATCAACATATCTTGATTCAAAGAACCTGCCAAACCCGAGCTGTGATAAAACATGCCTCAGTTTAAAGCCCCTCCCCCAGTGGAATTCTCCCCAGGAAGAAGCATATTTTTGTTTACCTTTGGATGGACTCGAAGGTGTGTGAAGCCTCCTCCTTGGTACTGCAGATTGAAGGTGTAGAATGAGGCAAAAAAGAAGCTGCCGGCGCTGGCACAAAGTTGTTGTGGACCGACATTACGACCTCCTTCTCCGTGCTTATCATCCATTTGGCAGCAGCCATTGTGTCACCTGAAATCAGATTGCATTTATGTTTCACAATTCACTGTATATAGACTTTTCTATTGCGTTATTGACTGTACGTTTGTTTATTCCATGTGTAACTCTGTGTTGTTTGTGTCGCACTGCTTTGCTTTATCTTGGCCAGGTCGTAGTTGTAAATGAGAACTTGTTCTCAACTGGCCCACCTGGTTAAATAAAGGTGAAATAAAAAAATATTAATAAATTACCTCTGTGAAACATTACTATTGTAAGTCCCTGTCTAAAAAAAATTACTCACACAGAAAGTCTCATTGGATATACTACCTTGAACAATCAGTCTTGGTGAGTCCAGAAGAGGAATTGATCCCTCCACATCTGTGGCTGTGGCTGACACCTGAAAGATATAAAACAACTAATTTGATTACTTTCAATTCACATATTTTGAACATTTGGCACATCATCATTTTAAACTTCTAAAATACATAAAAAATGGTTATCTTATGCATAAGATGCAGATGAATGTAAAACTCACATCGGCCTGTAGAAGGAATGCATCCACCCTTCCTTTGAAATGGGCCATCAGCAGGAGGACAACACAAGGCCAACTGCAGTCGCTCCACCCTTTCCAAACCTTGACAGGATGAACCTCTTCATTTGTTGGTTTGTACAGGAAGTATTGGATGATAATCTTTCCTTTTTCTGCCATCGTTGCATCCATTTTTTCCAGGATTGAGACCACTGTCAGTAACTTGAAGTGGTTGTAGTTCCTTCTGTATGAAAAGGTATGGCCACTTACTCCTCAGCTCGGCTATCTTAAGTGCTGGGCTAGCGTTGATGGCACAGCGCTGTAAGGAAAATGTTGCTTGAATGAGCTGCGAGAGTTCTCCTCTGTCACCTCTTGCTGGCCCTTCTCTGGAAGTACCTTGTGCCTTTGACAGTGATATCATTTGAAACAACTGTGTTGTCAGATTTGAAGTGAAATGCAGCGACTGAATCCTCAATATTCTTGTTGAAATCACTGGCATGAAAGTCAGTTCCCTTTTCCACCTGAATGAGAGGCAGAAATAAACTGCCAGCTCTTAAAAAGGCTTGGAACAGTTGGTGTCTTTCTGCTAGAGTCCCACATAGATTGTTAAAGTTGTGCAATTTCCGTGCACACTGCTTGAAGTAAGTATGCTATCTTTCAAACCTCAACGTCCAGAGATGAATAAGTGGTCCGACCCTAACGATAAGCTGGGGTAATGGCAGAGATAATGGTGCTTTGGCTTGAGGGGGAATAAGTGGCCCGACCCTAACGATAAGCTGGGGTAATGGCAGAGATAATGGTGCTTTGGCTTGAGGGGGAATAAGTGGCCCGATCCTAACGATAAGCTGGGGTAATGGCGCTTTGGCTTGAGGGGGAACATTCTTAGTTCTGAAATGGAGATATTCATCAATAAGGACTTGAAGATATGCCACCTGGTCAGCAGTAATGGCTGATGCACATATATATCTGACCACTTGTCTTAGGAGAAGAATCTACTGCCATACATCACTATCTGGTGGATTTGTGATCCAATCCCCTATTAAGAGGGGGAGTGCTCTCAACAGACACCAGTTTTGTACATCATGTCCACTTAGCTTCTCACTGCCAGGCCTTATCTAACCTTTATTTAACTAGACAAGTCAGTTAAGAACACATTTTCATTTACAATGACAGCCTACCGCGGAACAGTGGGTAAACTGCCTTGTTCAGGGGCAGAACAATTTTTACCTTGTCAGCTCTGGGATTTGATCTAGCAACCTTTTCAGTTACTGGCCCAACACTCTAACCACTAGACTACCTGCCACCCCAGGAGACTTGTCATAACCATCACTCCCAAGGTATTTAAATTGGCTGATGCATCTGTTCAATTCTAAATATGTCAAATGTTTCTCTTGATTGACCATATGATTAATGAACAGTGCAATGCCCTTGAAGAGGTCAGGACCAAGGCAAGAAGGCAGTCCAGGCTGGCAAACATGGAAGTACCTAAGCTCATTAAATAGAGAATCAAATGTGACACCCCATCCACTGTACTTGTCATTAGCTTCTATGGACAGTACATGTTCTTTATAGGGCTGGGGAGTTCTTGAATCAAATCAAATGTTATTGGTCACATACACATGGTTAGCAGATGTTATTGCGAGTGCCGCGAAATGCTTGAGCTTCTAGTTCCGACAGTGCAGTATTTTCTAACAAGTAATCGAACTATTCCCCAACAACTACCTAATACACATAAATCTAAACGAATTAATAAGAATATGCACATATAAATATATGGATGAGCGATGGCCGAGCGGCATAGGCAAGGTGCAATAGATGGTATAAGGTACAGTATATACATGTGATATGAGTAATGTAAGATATGTAAACATTATTAAAGTGGCATTGTTTAAAGTGACTAGTGAGTCTATGTAGGCAGCAGCCTCTCTGAGTTAATGATTGCTGTTTAGCAGTCTGATGGCCTTGAGATTGAAAAACAGCTTCTGTCTCTCGGTCCCAGCTTTGTTGAACCAGTGGATAAGACTCAAATGTTGCTCTGTCAATGTCACAATATCAACAAATAATATGTTCTCCGGCTGAAAGTTTCCACAAAGCCCCCAATACTGTGAGATCCCAGATTATCTCCAGTTATGGCACAAAAAGCACCTCTCAAAACACGTCCATCTGATAAAACAATACCATCATCTTGCTTACTGCCCCCAAGTGGCACACCGGTCTAAGGCACTGCAGCACAGTGCAAGGGGCATCACTACAGTCTCTGGTTCAAAACTGGGCTGTATCACACGTCATTGTAAATAAGACTTTGTTCTTAACTGACTTGTCTAGTTAAATAAAGGTTATACAGTTGAAGTTGGAGGTTTACATACACCTTGGACAAATACATTTAAACTCAGTTTTTCACAATTCCTGACAATTCCCTGTCTTAGGTCAGTTAGGATCACCACTTTATTTTAAGAATGTGAAATGTCAGAATAATAGTAGAGAGAATGATTTATTTCAGCTTTTAGTTCTTTCATCATATTCCCAGTCGGTCAGATGTTTACATACACTCTATTAGTATTCGGTAGCATTGCCTTTAAATTGTTTAATTTGGGTCAAACGTTTTGGGCAGCCTTCCACAAGCTTCCCACAATAAGTTGGGTGAATTTTGGCCCCTTCCTACTGATAGAGCTGGTATAACTGAGTCAGGTTTGTAGGCCTCCTTGCTCGCACACACTTTTTCAGTTCTGCCCACAAATGTTCTATAGGATTGAGGTCAGGGCTTTGTGATGGCCACTCCAATACCTTGACTTTGTTGTCCTTAAGCCATTTTGCCACAACTGAGAGTATTCTTGGGGTCATTGTCCATTTGGAAGACCCATTTGCGACCAAGCTTTAACTTCCTGACTGATGTCTTGAGATGTTGCTTCAATATATCCACATAATTTTCCTTCCTCATGATGCCATCTATTTTGTGATGTGCACCAGTCCCTCCTGATGCTGAACATGATGCTGCCACCCCCGTGCTTCACGGTTGGGATGGTGTTCTTCAGCTTGCAGGCCTCCCCCTTTTTCCTCCAAACATAACAATGGTCATTATGGCCAAACAGTTCTATTTTTGTTTCATCAGACCAGAGGACATTTCTTCAAAAAGTACAATCTTTGTCCCCATGTGCAGTTGCAAACCGTAGTCTGGCTTTTTTATGGCGGTTTTGGAGCAGTGGCTTCTTCCTTGCTGAGCGGCCTTTCAGGTTATGTCGATACAGGACTCGTTTTACTGTGGATATAGATACTTTTGTACCTGTTTCCTCCAGCATCTTCACAAGGTCCTTTGCTGTTGTTCTGGGATTGATTTGCACTTTTCGCACCAAAGTACATTCATCTCTAGGAGACAGAACGCGTCTCCTTCCTGAGCGGTATGACAGCTGCGTGGTCCCATGGTGTTAATACTTGCGTACTATTGTTTGTACAGATGAACGTGGTACCTTCAGCCGTTCGGAAATTGCTCCCAAGGATGAACCAGACTCGTGGAGGTCTACAATTGCTTTTCTGAGGTCTTGGCTGATTTCTTTAGATTTTCCCATGATGTCAAGCAAAGAGGCACTGAGTTTGAAGGTAGGCCTTGAAATACATCCACAGGTACACCTCCAATTGACTCAAATGATGTCAATTAGCCTATCAGAAGATTCTAAAGCCATGACATAATTTTCTGGAATTTTCCAAGCTGTTTATAGGCACAGGTAACTTAGTGTATGTAAACTTCTGACCCACTGGAATTGTGATACAGTGAATTATAAGTGAAATAATCTGTCTGTAAACAACTGTTGGAAAAATGACTTGTGTCATGCACAAAGTAGATGTCCTAACCGACTTGCCAAAACTATAGTTTGTTAACAAGAAATTTGTGGAGTGGGTGAAAAACAAGTTTTAATGACTCCAACCTAAGTGTATGTAAACTTCCGACTTCAACTGTATACAGTGTTGTAACAATGTGGAAATAGTACAAATGGGAAAATAAATAAACATAAGTATGGGTTGTATTTACAATGGTGTTTGTTCTTCACTGGTTTACCTTTTCTTGTGGCAACAGGTCACAAATCTTTCTGCTGTGATGGCACACTGTGGTATTTCACACAGTAGATATGAGAGTTAATCAAAATTGGGTTTGTTTTCAAATTCTTTATGGATCTGTGTAATCTGAGGGAAATATGTCTCTCTAATATGCTCATCCATTTGGCAGGAGGTTAGGAAGTGCAGCTCAGTTTCCACCTCATTTTGTGGACAGTGTGCATATAGCCTGTCTTCTCTTGAGAGCCAGGTCTGCCTTCCATGCTATTGAGAAAGGCATTGACTACGTACATACCCAGCGTCCGACAGAGCTGCATGGGGTTGTGACCCGTTTTTGTTGGTTATGTTGTCGTAGTTGTGTCTAGGGGGGCATATGGGGGAGGGAAGGCTGTCACCTCCAGGTAGGTGTTTGTCCCCATGTGTGCTGAGGGTGTCAGGTGCTTGTCCAGTTCTGGCATTTAGGTTGCTACAGACTAGTACACTAGTACATGTCCCTGGGCCTGGAAATACCCCCCTCAAGGATGGAGAAGCTATCATCGTTAAAGTATGGGGATTCTATTGGGGGGATATAGGTAGCACACATGAGGACATTTTTCTCTGTTGAGATCATTTCCTTATTCATTTCTCGCCAGATGTAAAATGTTCCTGTTTTGACTAATTTAACAGAGTGGATTAGGTCTGCTCTATACCAAATTAGCATAACCCCAGTTTCACACCTGGTAGTGTGGTGGATGGGACTACCAGCTCTCTGTAACCTAGAGGGCAAACAGTGGGTCCGTCTCCTCTATACCATGTTTCTTGTAGGATGATAAGGTCTGTATTTCCAATTTATTTGATGTCTGGGTTCCTGCTCTTTAGGCCAAAGGCAGATGACCTCAGACCTTGTATATTCCAGGATGAGATAGTAAAAGCTTTGTGTTCCATAGAGTCTAGTGTTGTTTTTGTGTGGTTGAGGCCCGGACCATCACAGTAGGTGTGAGCAGAGCATGTTGAAAATCTGATACACACCTCAGGTCGCAGGATGGGGCTTGGGCGGGAGTAATAGTGAGGGTTGGGCCTGTTGCGCTGCTCACGGCCTGGGCATATGTCCTGCTGTCATGTTGAGGTCCTTGCCCGCAGGGGCAGGGGGCATGGGGTGGGCAGAAGGGGCATAGGTCTGATATGCAGGGGCCTATATAGGGTGTGGCCAGGTTTTGCTTGGGGTGGTCTTAGCTGGTTTGGGTGTGGCTGGTGATGCTGTGGTATGGGTGTAGGTCCTCTTGGAGTGGATTCTCTAGGTGCAGGTCCTTCAGGAGGGGGTATTGCAGGTCTGGGAGTGTGTCTCGCTGGTCTAGGCGGGGTGTTCATTGCTCTGTTGCTCCTATGTGAAGTGCTGGGCCTACGGTTGAGGGTCCTTCAGGGTCCTGGCAAAAATTGGGATTGCTGCCTTGTAGAGGTGGACCTGGTCGTAAAGGCTGTTCAAGTCCAGGGTGGAGTGATTGGCCAGGTAGACTTAGGTCTCACTCTCTCCTCTAGCAGTCTGCACCATCACTCTCCCTTTACCCCCCTCCTCCCTCCCCCTCTCTCTCCTCTAGCAGTCTGCACCATCACTCTCCCTTTACCCCCTCCTCCCTCCCCCTCTCTCTCCTCTAGCAGTCTGCAGTATCACTTTCCCTTTACCCCCCTCCTCCCTCCCCCGCTCTCTCCTCTAGCAGTCTGCAGTATCAACACAGATAGAACAATGACACAGATATTTCACCGGCTGTATAAATGTGAATCATCCGCAACGGGTGAAAATGGAACAAGATTAATTTTGGACAATTTTCTCATCTATGAAACATTTGATCTCAATAAAGTTTTCTGTTTCCAAAACTAGAATATGTTAATTTTGTAGACTTTACCCTTAGCCAAAGTTTTAAAACATTGTGTTGTTTAGAAGGAGTGCAAAGGCAAATGTAGTTATTGCACACGCGCACTTCACAGAGTAGGTGTTCTCTAACGGAAATATGTTAATGCATCCCTAGCTTGTGCTTGGCTCTGCCCACCTCCTTGCTTGTTCTGTCCACTATGACTCATCTGTTACCATTGGAAACGACAGGCTGTGGTCTATCTTGGTTTCGTTATAAAAATATTTCCTATCACTCTCTCTCCTCCTCCCTTCCTCTCTCTTTCCTCAACCACTCTGCAGTATCATTCTCCCTTTATACCCCCTCCTCTCTCTCTCTCCCTTTCCACTCTCACTCTGCAGTATCATTCTCCCTTTATTGTCTCTCTCTCTTCTATCATTCTGTAGTCGGTCTCTCGCTGCTTCAACTAAACTCAAATAGCTTTTACTCAAATTAATAATAATTATAAACATGTTAATAATAAAACAGAATGATAACTATAACAATAATAATAAGTAATATAAACACGAAACAACATCCAAAGACCATTTCCACACTCAAAGCTGAACGATGTGTGAATGGTAAATATTTATTACGTTTATTATATAAAAGATTTCTAATCAAAACATCATTGTCCTCTCTCTGAGTGAAGGTGTAGTAAAAAATACAGATATAATGAATAAAAAAATGTGTCTGTCTGTCTGTCTGTCAGTTACTCTGGTGATGGCTGCTTTACATTCACAGAGTTTGGATCTTAACTGAGCCAAATGTCTCACTCTCATCACACATGATTTTGAACTGGGGGTAGAGGGGCTCAGTGAACGTGGTGTGGTATGTGTACAGGTGGGTCAGTGTACCAGAGGAGACGCTGTAAAAGGACAGAGTGCCGGCCGGAAAGTCGAGATACACTCCTATACACTTTGGGTCAGGCCTGGGTGCCGATATAACTGAGAACCTGTTACTATGAATAAATACGTACTGTTCATTGCAGCAGAAAAGCCCCCAAGACCTCTTCTTCTCAATGTCCCATCTGGGTGTATATGTCACCCCAATATCAACCCAGCCAGTCCACTCCACCTGCCAGTAGAAACGACCATCAGACAGGGGCTCCGTGCAGCGTACTTTGGCCCACTTATCAGACTTTTTGGTCCGATATGAGTAATCTGGGTCATCTGAATCCGAGAAATCCAAATAAGGATATGGGTGAACCTGCGTTCTCCTCACCACCCTCGTGTTGTCCTCGGACAGAGTCAGGTCACCATCTGCTGACATACCGTTCATCTTCAGCTGGCAGGCATCTGTAGCAAGACAAAATGGCAGAAACAAACAGAAACACATGTTATGTTCTCTTCACAATTTGCTTAAAAAGCTACCTTTTATTTTTCTAAATGTAGTTTGATGACTCACATTTCCTCAGGCCTGGTTTGATTCTGGACTCTCCACCATGGTCCAAACTGTGGGACAAAAAAAAGAGTAATAGGACCTATTGAAGATGATTACAGTGGAGATTGCCTTGATGATTTCACTATATAAAATAGAGTCTTGAAAGCCCATTGAGCAATGAGGTGTTAACTAATCAAATCACATTGTATTGGTCACATACACATGGTTAGCAGATGTTATTGCGAGTGTAGCGAAAAGCTTGTGCTTCTAGTTCCGACAATGCAGTAATATCTAACAAGTAATCTAACAATTCCCCAACAACTACCTAATACACACAAATCTAAAGGGGTGAATGAGAATATGTACATATAAGTGTATGGATGAGCGATGGCCGAGTGGCATAGGCAAGGTGCAATAGATGGTATAAAATGTCATAATGTAAACATTATTTAAAGTGGCATTATTTAAAAAGTGGCATTGTATAGTGACTAGTGATCAATTTATTAAAGTGGCCAGAGATTGGGTTTCAATACAGTATATACATGTGATATGAGTAATGTAAGATTTGTAAACATTATTAAAGTGGCATTATTTAAAGTGCCATTGTATAAAGTGGCTAGTGATGGGGCGACAGCGCTCCACCTGCGTCAACATCCGGAAAAATGCAGAGCGCCAAATTCAAATTACAAATGTAGTAATATAAAACATTCATGAAAATACAAGTGTTGCACACTCTTCAAAAGCTTAGAATCTTGGTAATCTCACAGCGTTGTCAGATTTCAAATAGCCTTTACGGCGAAAGCAAAGCATTTGATTGTCTGAGGACAGCGCTCCGCGTAATTCCTGCATTAGCATAATTTCATAACCAGCACTGGTGTCACAAAACTCAAAAATAGCGATAAAATAAATCGCTTACCTTTGAAGATCTTCCTCTGATGGCAATCGGAAGGGTCCCAGCAACACAACACTTTTTCCTTTTGTTCATAAAAGTCCCTCTTTATGTCCTAAAAGCGCCGTTTGGTTGGTGCGTTTTGTTCCAAAAATCCACCGTCCACTCGTCCATTATATAAGACATACAAAGCGTTAAAAACATACCTATAATCTTTGTCCAAACAACGTTTCTAATCGATCCTTAGGTACACTAATATGTATATAAACGATAATATTTCACACGGATAATATCCTGGGCGATAGAAAAGGAAAAAACCGCGGCGCACGCTCACGGTCCCGCGCGTCAAAGAGAAAAGTGACTTCCTAAGTCCACTTGCCAAAACTTGTCTTACTCCTTGATTTTTCTAGATAAACGCATGAAAAACTGTTGACATCTAGTGGAAGCCATAAGTACTGCAACCTGGGAGCTGGATTCCCCTCCTTTCAATACCAAGTCAATGGGAAAAGAGTCACTTGACATAATCACATTTTTCAGGATGGATTTTTCTCTGTTTTTTGCCCGCCAAATCAGTTATGTTATACTCACAGACATTATTTTAACAGTTTTAGGAACTTCAGAGTGTTTTCTATCCAATACTTATGTGCATATCCTAGTATCCTGCTCCCTCTGCTGTTTCCTGAAGTCCACAATCATCTCCTTTGATTTGTTGACGTTGAGTGAGAGGTTGTTTTTCTGACACCACACTCAGAGTGCCCTCACCTCCTCCCTGTAGGCTGTCTCGTTGTTGTTGGTGATCAAGCCTACTACTGTTGTGTCGCCTGCAAACTTGATTGATTTGGAGACGTGCATTGCCACGCAGTCATGGGTGAACAGGGATTACAGAAGAGGGCTGAGCACACACCTTTGTGGGGCCCCAGTGTTGAGGGTCAGCGAAGTGGATATGTTGTTTTCTACCTTCACCACCTGGGGGTGGCCCGTCAGGAAGTCCAGGACCCAGTTGCACAGGGCATGGTTGAGACCCAGGGCCTCCAGCTTGATGATGAGCTTGGGAGGGTACTATGGTGTTGAATGCTGAGCTGTAGTCAATGAACAGCATTCTTACATAGGTATTCTTTTTGTCCAGATGGGATAGGGCAATGTGCAGTGTGATGGCGATTGCGTCATCTGTGGACCTATTGGGGAAGTATGCAAACTGAAGTGGGTCTAGGGTGGCCGGTAAGGTGGCGGTGATATGATCCTTGACTAGCCTCTCAAAGCACTTCATGATGACAGCTGTAAGTGTTACGGGGCGGTAGTCATTTAGTTCAGTTATCTTTGCCTTCTTGGGTACAGGAACAACGGTAGCCATCTTGAAGCATTTGTGGACAACAGACTGGGATAGGGAGCGATTGAATATGTCCGTAAACACACCAGCCAGCTGGTATGCACATGCTCTGAGGATGCGGCTAGGGATGCCATCTGGGCCAGCAGCCTTGCGAGGGTTAACAAGTTTAAATGTTTTACTCACGTCAGCCACGGAGAAGGAGAGGGGGGGACGCAATCTTTGTTAGCGAGCCGCGACGGTGGCACTGTGATTTTCTCGAAGTGGGCAAAGAAAGTGTTCAGTTTGTCTGGAAGCGTGACGGGGGACACAATCTTTTGTTAGCGTGACGTGGCTGTTTTTGTAGTCCGTGATTTCCTGTAGACCCTGCCACATACGTCTCGTTTCTGAGCCGTTGAATTGCGACTCCACCTTGTCCCTATACTGGCATTTCGCTTGTTTGATTGCCTTGCGGAGGGAATAACTACACTTCAGCCATATTTCCAGAGCTCTTTCCATGGTTAAATGCGTTGGATCGCACTTTCAGTTTTGCGCAAATGCCGCCATCCATCCACATTTTCTGGTTAGGGTAGGTTTTAATATTCACAGTGGGTACATCTTCAATGCACTTCTTTATAAACACACTCACCGAGTCAGCGAATAGGTCAATGTTGTTCTCTGAGGCTGACCGGAACATATTCCAGCCTGCGTGATCAAAACAATCTTGAAGCGTGGTTTCCGATTGGTCAGACCAGCGTTGAATGGTTCTCGTCACTGGTACATCCTGCTTTAGTTTCTGGCTATAAGACAGAACGAGCAAGATGGCGTTGTGGTTGGATTTGCCGAAGGGAGGGCGGGGGAGGGCTTTCTATGCATCGCGGAAGTTAGAGTAGCTGTGGTCGAGAGTATTAGCCCTGCGTGTCGTGAAATCAATATGCTGATAGAATGTAGGTAGCCTTGTTCTCAAATTTGCCTTGTTAAAATCCCCAGCTACAATAAATGCAGCCTCCGGATATATAGTTTCCAGTTTACATAGAGTCAAGTGAAGTTGTTTGAGGGGGAATGTACATAGCTGTGACTATAACTGACGAGAAGTCTCTTGGTAGGTAAAATGGCCGGAATTTGATTGTAAGGAATTGTAGGTCGGGTGAGCAGAAGGACTTGAGTTCCTGTATGTTGTTATGATTACACCATGAGTCGTTTATCATGAAGCATAAACCCCCGCCCTTCCTCTTCCCAGAGAGGTGTTTATCTCTGTCGGCATGATGCATGGAGAATCCCGGTGGCTGAATCGATTCCAACAACATATCCCAAGAGAGCCATGTTTCCATGAAACAGAGAATGCTACAATCTCTGATGTCTCTCTGGAAGGCAACCCTTGCTTGAATTTCATCTACCTTGTTGTCAAGAGACTGGACAATGGCGAGTAGTATACTCGGGAGCGGTGAGCGATGTGCACATCTACGGAGCCTGACCAGGAGGCCGGAGCGGCCCTTTCTACGGCGCCATTGTTTTGGGTCGGCTACTGGGATTAGATCCATTGTCCTGGGTGGTGGTCCAAACAGAGGTCCCGCTTCGGGAAAGTCGTATTCCTGGTCGTAATGTTGGTAAGTTGACGTTGCTCTTATATCCAATAGTTCCTCCCGGCTGTATGTAATAAGACTTAAGATTTCCTGGGGTAACAGTGTAAGAAATAGTAAAAAATAAAATAAATACTGCATAGTTTCATAAGAACGTGAAGTGAGGTGACCATCGCTGTCGGTGTAATTTATAGAGGCAAAAGTCAAATCAACTACATTTT
This sequence comes from Hucho hucho, assembly GCA_003317085.1. NCBI lineage: Eukaryota > Metazoa > Chordata > Actinopteri > Salmoniformes > Salmonidae > Hucho > Hucho hucho. The sequence goes on from QNTS01006683.1 coordinate 47,829, forward strand.
CCATTTACCTGAGTTTCTCCAGTCTACAGTGTAGATTTTTCAGTCTATCAGAGAGCAGCATCACTCCGGATTCTCCTGGGTGATTGAAGCTCAGGTCCAGTTCTCTCAGGTGGGAGGGGTTTGACTCCAGAGCGGAGGCAAGAAACGTACAGCCTTTCTCTGTGACTAGACAACCAGAAAGCCTACAGAGAGAAGAGACAGCATAAAACAATGAACAACTGCTAGAGTATATATTTTTTAAGTTTAAATTCCATTTACATGCAGTTCAATCATTCCTATTCTACTGTTCCTGAGTTATGAAGTTTACAGTATGCTTTTTTAAAAATGTAACCTTTATTTAACTAGGCAAGTCAGATAAGAACAAATTCTTATTTACAATGACGGCATACCTACAGGGTCAGCCATAGTAGTACGGCGCCCCTGGAGCAAATTAGGGTTAAGTGCCTTGCTCAAGGACACAGACAGGTTTTTCACCTTGTTGGCTCGGGTATTAGAACCAGCGACCTTTTGGTTACTGGCCCAACGCTAGAACCGCTAGGCTACATGCCAATTTCACAATATCAAATAATCTCCCTAAATTCTGAAGTTTACAGTATGATTTCACAATATCAAACGTGTAATCTACCTAAGATTCTGTAAGGCACAGTTGGGGTTCCTCAGTCCAGCAGAGAGGAGCCTCATTCCAGAGTACCACAGATTGTTGTCTCTCAGGTCCAGCTCTCTCAGTACTGAGTATGACCACAGGACAGGGGCCAGAGAGACACAGGAACGTCTGGAGAGATTACACTCCCTTAGCCTTGGAATGGAAAGGGAGAGAATTTAACACTACGTTGTCTTGGTGTTTCCATTGTTACGGTATAGTTGCAGTAATAAAATGTTTATTCTACTTTAACATACAGAAGATGAAACATAACAGTTTATTTCTCACCCCAGAGTATGTATCTGACAGTGTGGATCCATCAGTCCAGCAGACAGCAGCTTTACTCCAGAGTCTCCCAGTTTGTTGCAGCTCAGACGCAGCTCCTCCAGCTGAGAGACTGCTATAGCAGAGGACAAACTTCCACAGGATTCCTCTGTAATCTCACAACCAGTCAATCTGTCCAAAATGCATAAACAAAATGCAAAGGGGAGCTGTTTTCAATCCAGAATAAATTAACCTATAGGGCCAGTTTCCAGACACAGATTAAGACAAATCCTGGACTAAGGAGCTAGCTAACAATCATTGGTAAGCGATAGGGGCATGTGTGCAATGTTTTTACGTAAATGAACAAATCACCTAATGTCAAACCATATATGGAGTTTATTTGACCGTTTTGAAAACGACACACATGTCCCAATCCTTTCTATTGATCCTGAACTTCCCCTTTAAACATTTTCATTACTCACCTGAGAATCTTCAGTTTACAGTGTGGACTCATAAGCCCAGTGGAGATCCTCTCCACCCCGGTGTCTGTCAGTTTGTTGTAGCTGAGATCCAGCTCTGTCAGACATGAGCCAGCTGACTGGAGAGCTGAGGCAACGGTTTCACAAATGTCATCTTTGAGATCACACCCGGTGAGTCTATGTAAAACAATAAAAAATAATTAAATTGGTCAAACTTGCCAACATGCCGTCATTTACGTTTTTTATCATTATAGCTATTGCTTGGTTTCTTTGCCAGAGTAGATTTGAAGGTTACTGACTGTTCAAAACCCATCATCACTCACCTCAACACTAGTGGCTGGTTGTGAGGACCCATCAGCACTCACCTCAACACTAGTGGCTGGTTGTGAGGACCCATCAGCACTCACCTCAACACTAGTGGCTGGTTGTGAGGACCCATCAGCACTCACCTCAACACTAGTGGCTGGTTGTGAGGACCCATCAGCACTCACCTCAACACTAGTGGCTGGTTGTGAGGACCCATCAGCACAGCCTTTAGAAGCTCTTGTCCTGATCTTGCCAGGTTGATATGGCTAAGGTTAAGTGACTCCAGTCGGCATTTGGGACTCCTCAGTCCAACAAAGAGGGGCGTCAGGTCCAACAGGGAATTGACGCTGAGGTCCAGCTCTCTCAGGTGGGAGTCAGGCAGCTGTAGTGCAGATGCCACCGTTTCACAGCATCTCTTTGTAAGACGGCAGTCTGATAGTCTACAGAGGAGAGATGTTTATTATGAGAGGTGTGGATGTAGTATAGGACTAATTAAATGGCTAGAAGACATATAGTGACATACTATACACATCAACACTTCAACTCACATAGCCTTTCGGCAGCATCGAACAGCTGGGACCAGCCTCTTACGCCCCTCATCTGTCGTGTTGTACACTCTCAGGTCCAGTTTGTCCAACACTTCCTCTGACATCAAGAGTACGTATGCCACCGCCGAGCACTGTGCAGGCGTCAGCTCCTTCTCAGCAGGGTTTTTGGATGTCAAGAACCTTTGAATTTCATTCACAAACGAGGTATCGTTCAACTCGATCAAACAGTGGAAGAGATTGATGCACCTCTCTGGGGAGGGATATTGTCTTTGTTTTTCGTCTGAAAGCCTATCTTTGATATACTGGATCGTCTTCTGGATGCTCTCCGTGTCTCCCTCTGTCTGGAGCTGTAGGCTTTTCAAGAGGATCTGATTGGACTCCAGTGAGATGCCCAGAAGGAAGCGGAGGAAGAGGTCTAGGTGACCGGTCTTGCTGTTCAACGCTTTATCCACAGCACTCCTCTGCAAGTCATGCAGTGTTTTCTGCTGCTGCTCAGAACCTCGGTGTTGTGGCCTGTAGTCTTCATCCTCGCTGTAACCATCATCCCTGTAACCATCATCCCTGTAGCCATCATCCCTGTAGCCATCATCCCTGTAGTCATCATCCCTGTAGTCATCATCCCTGTCTCCAGAATCACTGTAATTTGTTCTTGGTAACTCTTGGTAGTCTCTTAAACTAAATGGGTTGACATTTTCACTGGCATATGAGTAAGCAACATAGAGTGCTGCAAAGAACTCTTGAATGGTGAGATGCACAAAGCTGTACATCTTTGCTTGAAACATTGGATCCTCCTCTCTGAAGATCTCTGTGCACATCCCTGAGAGCAAGAAGGCTTCATTGACATTAATGCCACACCCTCTCAGATTGTCTTCGGAAAACACCAAATTGCTATTTTCCAGGTTTTGGAAGGCTAGTTTTCCAAGCTTCAGAATGATCTGTATGTCAGACTCTGACAGATTACGAGGATCTGGTTGGTTTTCCCCATGGTACTTCTTGTTCTTCATGTTTGTCAGAGTGAGAAGAAAGCGAATGTACATCTCAGTCAAAGTTTTAGGGAGTTTTCCATGGTGATTTTCACTCAAAATTTTCCCAAGAACCATAGCAGTAATCCAACAGAAGACCGGTATGTGGCACATGATGTGGAGGCTTCTTGATGTCTTTATGTGGGAGATGATTTTGCTGGCCAGGTTCTCATCATCACTGAATCTCTTCTTGAAGTATTCTTCTTTCTGTGGGTCGTTAAATCCTCGTACTTCAGTTACACGGTCAAAACAGTCAGAGGGTATCTTATCAACTGCTGCTGGTCGGGAGGTTAACCAGAGGAGAGCAGAAGGAAGCATATTCCCCTTGATGAGGTTTGTCAGCAGCACGTCCACTGATGTTGTCTTGGTTACATTAGACAACCTCTTGTTGTAATGGAAACACAGTGGAAGTTGGCTTTCATCGAGGCCATCCAAGATGAACACGACTTTACCGTCGACCACCTTCTTTGCATCCTTCATATCTGTTAGTTCAGGGTGGAAGTCACTCAGAAGTTCTAAGAGATTGCAGTCATCTTTGATCAAATTCAAGTCCCTAAATGGAAGTGCAAAGACAAAATCTACATCCTGATTGGCTATTCCTTCTGCCCAGTCAAGGATGAACTTCTGCACTGAGACTGTTTTTCCGATGCCAGCGATGCCCTTTGTCAGCACAGTTCTGATGTGTACCTCTTGTTTGGATTGGGATTTGTCATTATTTTCCTCTGTCTTAGGGTCTAAAGATCTAAAGATGTCATTGCAGTTGATTGCATCGTCTTCAAATGCTTTGGTCCGAGCCGTATCTTCCATCTGCCAAACCTCATGCTCTTTATTAACCCCTTCACTCTCCCCAGCTGTGATGTAGAGCTCTGTGTAGATCTTGTCAAGCAATGTTGGGTTTCCCTGTTTTCCAAGCCCCTCAAAGATGCTCCCAAACTTCTTCTTCATGTTGGACTTGTGTTTGTCCTTGACTTTTGGCAGATCATCTAATGAGGAAAAAAAATTGATATTGTCGTGGGATGTATATTTTTTATTTAACCTTTGTTTATCTAGGCAAGCCAGTTAACCCTAGGATGCATATGCATATTGTTTTCCTGCTGTATTTCCTATGGAATTCACTGCACTGCACTCGTCAAACTGACCTTTCTTCTTGCTACAATAACATCAAAGTAATTAATAACACATTTGTTAAATATCTTGTTTTTAATGTTCATTAATCACCGTTTTCATTTCTCCTTTGTAACTCATTGAGTAAAAGTAGTTTCATAAGGAGGCTCATAAGAACTTTGCCAGATATACAACCAAAATGGTTTTACAGATTCTGGATGAGGAAGCCATTGGTGCCTCTGACTCAGAATCTGAGGTATCCAATTCAGATGACACAGACTATGTGCCTGTGGGTCAATTTGGAGTTGTGGATGCACCTGGTAGTCCAGCTGTCCTAGATGATTCTACAGATGGGGAGGACTCCTCTGAGGAGGAGTGAAAACCAGTCAAATAGACTGAGTAAAAAGGGGTCGTACTGGAGTGAACATACTGAGGAGCTGTCCAGGGCCTGTGCCAAGGTCAACAGTTGTGTCACTAAAAGTTGCCTGGGAGCTGTTCATTAGTGACAACATCATTGAGGTCCTAAAGTGTACAAATTTAGAAGGACGGAGAATAGCGACAGCAAAAGGAACAGAGTGGAGAGAGGTCAACAAAGAGGAACTAAAAGGCCTTTATTGGTTTAACCCTCCTTGTCGGCATGGAGAAAAGGTGGGATGTCTCCACACAGGAGCTATTTTTGGATCCCACTGCAGAATCCAATGTATAAGGCCACCACGTCGGTCGGAAGATATGAAGATATCCGTCGCTACCTGAGGCTGGATGACAAGAGGACCAGAGTGTTCAGAGAGGCAATGGACCACCTGGCAGCATTCCGGTATGTGTGGGACCTTTTCCTAGAAACATAGAGGAAGGTTCATCACCAGTGACTGGGTCACAGTGGATGAGCAGATTTACTCCAGACGTGACGCTTAGCATTCAGTTGAAAGAGTTCAATCTCGGGTTTCATCAGACCAGAGAATCTTGTTTCTCATGGTCTGAGAGTCCTTTAGATGCTTTTTGGCAAACTCCAAGCGGGCTGTCATGTGCCCTTTACTGAGGAGTGGCTTCCGTCTGGCCACTCTACCATAAAGGCCTGATTGTTGGAGTGCTGCAGATGGTTCTCCCATCTCCACCGAAAAACTGAGGCAATGGAAAGATGTGGGGTGATGAAAAAGAGCCATACCACCACCACTCAGAGCAGCCAGGACCAGAAGAGGAAGAGGTGCCAGCTCTGCCCAAGTGCAAAGGCTAGAAAAGTCTGCTGCTGGTGTTCTCAGTGCAACACACCCGTGTGCAAAGAGCACAGTCACGTGCTTGTGGTTTGTAACAAATGCATGGACTAAGACAGTAGGCATCACACACATGCACAATAAATGTTATTAAATCTTATAAAACATGCTTAAGGTGGTTTTATTTTGTTCTTTACACTAAAAAGGTTGAATGTGAAACTTTGATTGTAAGATCGATTGTAAGAAAAATTGCTAATGTTTTCAGTAGCCATTAACAGTAGCCTAATGTTATCATTGAAATGTGTATTAAACTGTTGAAGAGCAACAAAAAAAAATTCAAACAATAAAATAATTATTGAGGGTCCAAATCATGCCTTAAAATAATGATGTTCCACAAAATGGATAATATTTTAGACCAATATATATAAAACACAGATATTACATTACCAGGTTTTTTTGACCCAGCATATGCATTCTTGGGGCACCATGTTTACTATGCATCCTAGGGTTAAGAACACATTTCTATTTACAATGACAGCCTACCCCGGCCAAACCCAGGCCAATCATAGCTGGATGTGATGCAGCCTGGATTTGAACCAAGTACTGTAGTGACACCTCTGGGTACTGAGATACAGTGCCTTAGACTGCTGAGCCACTCGGGAGCCCAAAGTGTAAAGTATCTCTACTTCAGTATTTTTATCTGCAGTATTCAGTAACGTAACGAACACAAGACTGTCAGTTACTGCTTTCAAAGTCCAATTTCCTGCATGGGTGTGCGTGTTAATCTAGAATTGGTACATCCATTTTTGGACTTTAAAATTAATTATTTCCTGTATACCCATTGATTCTTGAAGAATACAACATACAAATACCTCATGAGCTTAGTTTAACTGTCGTACGCTTTCAGAACACAAAATATAATCTTAATTGTATTGTACTGTTTGACAGGGACACTGCATATTAACTAATCAACATTTATGTAATAATTGGTCTTGTTTTTGTTAAGCTACAAAAATAACAATAAAGAATTGTCTTACCAGCACCATGTGAAGGCATAGCAACACTGATGTGTTGATAAACTGACCCTCCGACATTGCAGCCAACAAGCTGGGGTGCAGCGACAACAGAACCACCCTGAGCCATAATGGAGGACTGTGGAAGGGTAGGCTGAGACGTAATGGAGGACAGTGGGCCAGAGTCCTGGGATGGAATGAGGGACTGAGGAGTCTGATCCATGATATCAGAAAGCCAGTCCCCTTCCCCTGAGAGAGCACAGACAATATACACTGAACACCTTCCTAATATTGAGTTTCACCCCCTTTTGCCCTCAGAACAGCCTCAATTCGGTATCAGTATTGTATTGTAGTCCTACGCCATAACCACCGAAGGCAATAACTGTCATCATAAACATGTAGGATACACAACGGATACATTGTTGACTTACAGAAAAATGAGGTAGTATATTTATTTTATTTAACCAGTTACGTCATTGAGTATACATTATCTTTTACAATAAATACCTGACCACGATAAGAGTGAGACACCGTGCAGCAAAGCAGAACGTTCTTAAACTCAACACATAAACAGAAAAGGTAAAAGACAAATGTACAACATGGGTAAGATGTAACACATAACAATATAACGGTTATTCAATCCCCCCAAAAGACGAAATGTACCGTATGTAAGTTGTCTTGTTGTCCCGTCTACAATGGGCGTTGTAGAGTAGACTACTTCCTGAACATTACAGTTAACCGCAACGTTTCATAACCCCTGGCAACTGTTCTGTTCTGACAGGCTTGTTGATTGGATAGAACTGGATAAAAACAAATAGGCAGAGAGGTGTGTCTTAGCTTGTACTACAAAGCTGTGTCTGTCTGTTTCAAATACTTTTTATTTAAAACACAAATGAATAAATAAAGTTGATTTTTCTGTCTATTTGTCAGTCTGTCTGTCATTCTGTCTGTCTCTCTCTGTCCATCCGTCTGTCTGTCTCTCTGTGTTTCTTTCTCTCTCTCTTCATAATTGGGATATTCAAAAATAAAATATATAAATATAAAGAACATGTTGAATAAATGTAGGATACTAGTTGACTTAGAGAAAGATGCCAAAGTAAATGTATTTTATTTCACTCCTATTTAACCAGGTACGTCATTGAGTATACTTAAGCAAGGCACGAGGGGGTGTGGTATACTGGCCGATATACCACATACCCCAGAGGTGCCTTATTGCTATTGTAAAGTGGTTACCAACATAATTAGAACAGTAAAAATAACTGTTTTGTCATACCCGTGGTACACGGTCTGATATAACATGGCTTTCAGCCAATCAGCATTCAGGGCTCGAACCACCCAGTTTAAACATTCCCTTTAACAATAACGACCTGACCACAATAAGAGTGAGACACCGTGCAGCAAAGCAGAACATTCTTTAAATCTCAACACATAAACAGAAAAGATAAAAGACAAATGTACAACATGGGTAGGATGTAACATATTTCAATATAACGGTTATATAGAGCTTTCAATCCCTAAAAAGACGACATTTACCTTAGGTAAGTTGTCTTGTTGTCCCATCTTCAATGGCGCTTCTTTCTCGTTCTCCTTTCTTTTCCCTCTGTTCTGGGTGTTGTACGGTAGGCTACGCAAAGTTAGGTCTAATCTTTGGGATTTGACTCCTTCTTGATGTTCAGGGAGAATATATTTTTGGGTGGTGGTGGAGGTGGATGTCATGGTCTGGGGCTGTTTTTCATGGTTTGGGCCGCTTAATTCCAGTGAAGGGAAATGTTAACGCTACAGCATACCCCCCAAACACACTCTACTTAGAGGAGGAGCCCCCCCATAGCAGACAGGGATGGAGAGGAGCCCTCATAGCAGACAGGGAGGAGAGGAGCCCTCATAGCAGTTGTGTGTTGTGTCAGTCTGCTGTCTGTCATGTCTTCATGTCAAAATGGAGTCCCCTGTTCTTTGCCGTGACATCCCGAGTCACCAATAAGATTCTAACCAACCTGCCACATTACTGTTCAGGAACTAGTACTGCTACTGTAGAGCCGACCAATCACTGCCCAGAATCAGACATGATGGGACACTTTTTTCTGACACGTGCACACTCCCCTCACACAATACACACAAAATAACACATAGACACCAATGATAGCAGCTGGGTCTGGTCTACTTAGTACATTGACTTCCATTGAAACAGAGAAAATTAGAGAGCCAGAAGTCTCGCTTCCACTTCTGTCTCTCTCTTTATCAGCTCATTACTCCCCGCCCCTCCCTGTCAGAGAACAGGGGTGTATTCATTAGCCGGACACCGTTGCAAAATGTTTTGCAATGAAAACTAGAGTATCATTTGGACTAATTCAGATTGCTTCTGTTTGGTTCCGTTTGGTTTCTAGTGTAGTGACTACAGAATAGAAGGACCAGGGTGTCTGGCAGGTTCACCTCAATCAAAACTAAATTCCCACCATTAGTCTGGAGCTGTTAGGAATGAATGGATCTGTTATGAATCCAATGGCGCTGTTAGGAATGCTTATAGCAAGTCTTAATTATCACGTCATGTTGTCATCGATATATATCAACGTTAACTGTGCATTGATGAGACGTGACATCTAAGTAGACAGATTAGACACAACAGTTCAGTAGCAAAGCTTTATTGACATGAATCATTATTGGTTATCATTGCTACCAACGGATCTGCATCTGTCAGTAACGAAACAGTAAGGTGCAACAGAAGGACAATGAAGTCAGGTCACAACAGCAGCCAAACCCCTTCAGTACAAAACCAGAGGTCTCCCTAAATCTATACAATGCCATTAGTCAAATACAGAATCACAGTCATTTCTTCTAAAGTGGTGACAGTCCTAAATGAACGTTACAACAATCTGATGGACCCCTCCTTCTCCTCTTCAGTGTGAATATTAGAGGCCCTTAATGAACGTTACAACAATCTGATGGACCCCTCTCTTTCTCCTCTTCAGTGTGAATATTAGAGGCCCTTAATGAACGTTACAACAATCTGATGGACCCCTCTCTTTCTCCTCTTCAGTGTGAATATTAGAGGCCCTTAATGAACGTTACAACAATCTGATGGACCCCTCCTTCTCCTCTTCAGTGTGAATATTAGAGGCCGTTAATGAACGTTACAACAATCTGATGGACCCCTCCTTCTCCTCTTCAGTGTGAATATTAGAGGCCCTTAATGAACGTTACAACAATCTGATGGACCCCTCTCTTCCTCCTCTTCAGTGTGAATATTAGAGGCCCTTAATGAACGTTACAACAATCTGATGGACCCCTCCTTCTCCTCTTCAGTGTGAATCTTGAATGCAGGGTAAAGGGGTCCAGGGAACAAGTCATTGTATGTGTGCAGGTGTGTCATAGCGTCAGAGGAGACGCTGTAGAAGGACAGCGTGCCGGCCGGCCACCCCAATGCAATTAGTGGTAGTGGTGCCTTGTTCTGAATATGCAACTTCACGGATTAGTCTAAACTCCCACCTGTTGTGACGAAACACCAGGTCATACATATCGTAGATACTATTGTTTTCTTTGATTATAACCCCAATATCAAACCATCCGGTGGCCTCCACCTGCCAGTAGAAACGACCAGTAGATAAACCCTGGGTACAATGTACAGAGAGGGATCTTGACCAAATTGATGGTTCAATCGATTTATTCGATTCTTCCCCTCTGGTAGCTTCGTTTCCTATGCTAGCACCGTCCCCACTGTTTGCATTGTTAGCTTCGTTTCCTATGCTAGCAGCACTCCGACTGTTTGCATTGTCCTCTCTCCACACCACTCTCCTATGCTCAGACAGCCTCAGGTCAATGTGTGCAGAATCTGGGTCCAGGGTGAGCTCACAGGAATCTGTAGAAGACACACACACTTACAGAATGAGGAGCTAGGGAAATAGGAATGTGAAATGTTTTTCTGTTTCGCTGATGGTACTTACTCATTGTTTTAAAGGAAATGTAAAACTGAAGAAACCCTGTATATCATATTACACATCAATCAGACTCACATTTCCTCAGGCCTGGTTTGATCCTGCACTCTCCACACAAGTCCACACTGTATTGTTTTAATAGAGTCAACAAATAATATTAATATGCAGGGGAATATTAAAGGAATATTAAAGTAACTAAATATTGCACACATAACATATAACACTAACTTGAGTTTCTCCAGACTACAGTGTGGATCCTCCAGTCTAGCAGAGAGCAGCTTCACTCCAGATTCTCTTGGGTGATTGTAGCTCAGGTCCAGTTCTCTCAGATGGGAGGGGTTTGACCTCAGAGCTGAATCCAGAGAAGCACATCCCTCATTTGTGACCAGACAACCAGCCTGCAGAGAACAGTTGGAATGAGTTAGAGTGCCATGCTCAATTCAAAAGGGTTTGCTTACATCAATATGTGAGCCTCTCACCCCAAAACCTGCAAGGCACAACGAGGGTCTCCCAGTGGAGCAGAGAGTCGCTCTACTCCTCTCTCAGGTCCAGCTCACTCAGGGTTGAGTTTGAACACAGGACAGAGGCCAGGGACTCACAGGATAACTCAGATAGATTATACTGCCTCAGTCTAAGAGATGAATGAGAGAGATAGAGGGAGAAACAGAGAGAGAGAGATTGCATTTAGAATTTGGTTTTGTCCAAATACAGAATGTAAAATAAAACTGTATGTATACCACACTTTACACTTTGTTTTTTTACAGCATCATAATTTGTCACCCGAGTTTCTGTATCTGACAGTGTGGATCCTCCAGTCCAGCAGAGAGCCGTTTCAGTCCCATGTTGCCCAGGGTGTTGCAGCTCAGATGCAGTTCCTGCAGCTGGGAGGCTGCTAGAGCAAGGGACAGACTTCCACAGGAAGTGACCTCACAACAGACAAGTCTGGAGTGAGAGAATATTGAATTAAAGGGGCTGTATGGGTTGGCATTATTCGAAAACACTTGTTGTGATAAATATCCCACCTCAGTATCTTCAGTTCACAGTGTGGACTCATAAGCCCAGGGCAGATCCTCTCCACCCCGGTGTCTGTCAGTTTGTTGTAGCTGAGGTCCAGCTCTGTCAGATGGCTGTTCTCTGACGCCAGAGATGAGGCCACTGTTTCACCGCAGCTCTCGTCGAGGCAACACCCAGGAAACCTATGGATTACAACAATGTGGATCATACTTCTATACTTTGTGACTTACATGCTTTAGTTTCTTACGGAGAGTAATCGTAGTAGATAAGTTTAAAGAAAAGTCTAAATTCTTGGCTCAATTTTCTGGTTCCGCCCCTAACATCCCTTAGATGCAATTGTTGCATTGCTAGTTGCCAGCAGATGAAGAAGCTGTAGATCCATTCATGTCAAAAAAAAGCTTCAGCGCGAACCACCGCATTTAACCACGGCAAGGTGACTGGGAATATGGTCGAATACAAACAGTATACTGTAGTTATTCACTCCGTAAGGCAATCAAACAGGCAAAACATCAGTACAAAGACAAAGTGGAGTCGCAATTCAACGACTCAGACACGAGACGTATGTGGCAGGGTCTACAGACAATCACGGACTACAAAGGGAAAACCAGCCACGTCGTGGACTCCCACGTTTTGCTCCCGGACAAGTTAAAATCCTTATTCGCCATCTTTGAGGATAAACTGTGGGCTCTCATTCTCCGTGGCCGACGTGAGTAAGACATTTTAAGCGTGTTAACACTTGCAAGGCTGCCGGCCCAGACGGCATCTCTAGCCACGTCCTCAGAGCGCAGACCAGCTGGCTGGAGTGTTTACGGACATATTCAATCTCTCCCTATCCCAGTCTGATGTCCCCACTTGCTTCAAGATGTCAACTATTGTTCCTGTACCCAAGAAAGGAAAAGTAACTGAACTAAATTACTATCACCAGGTAACACTCACTTCTGTCATCATGAAGTGCTTTGAGAGGCTAGTTAAGGATCATATCATCTTACCTGACACCCTAGACCCACTACAATTTCTGTTGATGCACAGATCTGGGGAAGGGTACTATAAAACATTTTTGTAGCATTGAAGGTCCCCACGAACACAGTGGCCTCCATCATTCTTAAATGGAAGAAGTTTGGAACCACCAAGACTTTTCCTAGAGCTGGCCGCCCAGCCAAACTGAGCAATCAGGGGAGAAGGGCCTTGGTCAGGGAGGTGGCCAAGAACCCGATGGACACTGACAGAGCTCCAGAGTTCCTCTGTTTTAATGGGAGAACCTTCCAGAAGAACAACCATCTCTACAACACTCCACCAATCAGGCCATTATGGTAGAGTGGCCAGACGGAAGCCATTTCTCAGTAAAAGGCACATGACAGCCTGCTTGGAGTTTGCCAAAAGGCCTCCAAAGGACTCTCAGACCATGAGAAACAAGATTTTGAAATTAGCAGTGCAGCGTCACTTCCCATCCAACCTGACAAAAGCTTGAGAGGATCTGCAGAGAAGAACGGGAGAAACTCCCCAAATACAGGTGTGCCAAACTCATAGTGTCATACCCAAGAAGACTCAAGGCTGTAATCACTGCCAAAGGTGATTCAACAAAGTACTGAGTAAAAGGGTCTGAATACTTATGTAAATGTAATATTAAAAAAATATATATTTGTATAAATTTGCTCAAATTTCTAAAAACATGTTTTTGCTTTGTCATTATGGGTTATTGTGTGTAGATTGATGAGAAAATTTTCAATTTAGAATTGGGGGTCTGAATAGAAGGGGTCTGAATACTTTCCAAATGCACTTTATTTCTTAATTCCATTATTTTACTTTAGATGTGTGTGTATTGTTGTGTATTGTTAGATACTACTGCACTGTTGGAGCTAGGAACCCAAGGGACCTGTAGTACAGGCTAGTCTTTATCATAACACACAGGGACCTGCAGTACAGGCTAGTCTTTATCATAACACACAGGGACCTGCAGTACAGGCTAGTCTTTATCATAACACACAGGGACCTGCAGTACAGGCTAGTCTTTATCATAACACACTGGGACCTGTAGTACAGGCTAGTCTTTATTATAACACACAGGGACCTGCAGTACAGGCTAGTCTTTATTATAACACACAGGGACCTGTAGTACAGGCTAGNAAAACACAAAACACACAGACAGACAGACACTCTTTCACATGCTTCACACACGCTGCTGCTACTCTGTTAATTATTTATCCTGATTGCCTAGTCACTTTTACCTCTACCTACATGTACATATCACCTCAACTACCTCGTACCCGTGCACATTGACTCGGTATATAGCCTCCTTATTGTTATTTTATTGTGTTACTATTTATTTATTGCTAATTTCGTACGTTTTAACTCTGCATTGTTGGGAAAGGACTTGTAAGTGAGCATTTTACCGTAAAGTACACCTATTGTATTCAGTGCATGTGACAAATAGCATTTGATTTCATTTATTTGAATTCCCATTTTAAAACTCCCTGATTATAAATTAACATTTCCGGTCATAATTATCATTTTTAATAGCTTCCAATCCACATTATCAAAGTTAATTACCTTTTCAAAATTCCTTCCATAAATATTTATCCTATTACAACTGTGGTTATGCAGATCCAGTTTTAAATAGCTTCCAGCTGTCCAAATAACATATAAACTCTTTTTCAGGACCCTGTGAGACACCTTAGACATCGCTATAGGGCGACAGGGCGGACAGCTGATCGATTTACAGGAATTAAATTACTGTAATTTACTTTTGTCTTTTTGCTGTAAAACCACAGTTATCTGTTGCATGTGATTTTACAGTAACATATGACATTTACAGATATAATATGCCAATTGTACTGTAAACTTCTAAAACATTTGCATTACCAAAACAAGTAAAAACAATACAAATAATATGTTCTTAAGCATGGTTTAATGTAAACAAACCAAAAAAGTGACAATAAACACATTCAATAAGCTCCCATAGCTCCCAACTTCACCGTGTCAATAACTGTAGCCAAGTGGGCTGCATCACAAACGCCTCAATTACAAACCTACACCTTTCCCCTAGCACCTATCAAAAAGTGTAAATCTGAAAATGATTCATCAGGACAGACTACAATTGTTAATCTTAATAGTATTGGTATGACATAACTTCACAAAATCAAGGGTTTCCATTATAGCATTAGTTAGGATGGATGCAACCACCCCGTCTACACAACGGAGAAGCATCTTCCTTTACAAATTGAAAAATTGCGCAAAATATTTAATGATATTCTAGCTTGTATGTGACATAAAAAATAATGATAGTTTATCACAAGGCTATTCTGCATTCAGATAACAAAGCCATTTTTCAACAAAAAAGGTTTCAAATGTATCAATCTTCAAAATAGATCAGGGTCCTGAAAAAGGTGCTTATCATCCATTTGGCAGCAGCCATTGTGTCACCTGAAATCAGATCACATTTATGTTTCACATTTACTTCTGTGAAACATTGCTATTGTAAGGCCCTGTCTAAAAACAATTTCTCACACAGAAAGTCTCATTGGATATACTACCTTGAACAATCAGTCTTGGTGAGTCCAGAAGAGGAATTGATCCCTCCACATCTGTGGCTGTGGCTGACACCTGAAAGATATAAAACTAATTTGATTACTTTCAATTCACATATTTTGAACATTTGGCACATCATCATTTTAAACTTCTAAAATACATAAAAAATGGTTATCTTATGCATAAGATGCAGATGAAAGTTACACTCACATCGGCCTGTAGAAGGAATGCATCCACCCTTCCTTTGAAATGGGCCATCAGCAGGAGGACAACACAAGGCCAACTGCAGTCGCTCCACCCTTTCCAAACCTTGACAGGATGAACCTCTTCATTTGTTGGTTTGTACAGGAAGTATTGGATGATAATCTTTCCTTTTTCTGCCATCGTTGCAACCATTTTTTCCAGGATTGAGACCACTGTCAGTAACTTGAAGTGGTTGTCAAAGTCAAAAGTCACCATTATTAGTTAGTTATACAACCGAATGCCTTCAACTGAAATGTGTCTTCCGCATTTAACCCAACCCCTCTGAACCAGAGAGGTGCAAGGGGCTTAATCGACATCCACGTCTTCAGCACCTGGGGAACAGTGGGTTAACTGCCTTGTTCAGGGGCAGAACAACAGATTTCTACCTTGTCAGCTCGGGGATTCAAACTTGCAACCCTCCGGTTACAAGTCCAACACTCTAACCACTAGGCTACCTGCCACCCCACTTCCTTCTGTATGAAAAGGTATGGCCACTTACTCCTCAGCTCGGCTATCTTAAGTGCTGGGCTAGCGTTGATGGCACAGCGCTGTAAGTAAAATGTTGCTTGAATGAGCTGCGAGAGTTGTCCTCTGTCACCTCTTGCTGGCCCTTCTCTGGAAGTACCTTGTGCCTTTGACAGTGATATCATTTGAAACAACTGTGTTGTCAGATTTGAAGTGAAATGCAGCGACTGAATCCTCAATATTCTTGTTGAAATCACTGGCATGAAAGTCAGTTCCCTTTTCCACCTGAATGAGAGGCAGAAATAAACTGCCAGCTCTTAAAAAGGCTTGGAACAGTTGGTGTCTTTCTGCTAGAGTCCCACATAGATTGTTAAAGTTGTGCAATTTCCGTGCACACTGCTTGAAGTAAGTATGCTATCTTTCAAACCTCAACGTCCAGAGATGAATAAGTGGTCCGACCCTAACGATAAGCTGGGGTAATGGCAGAGATAATGGTGCTTTGGCTTGAGGGGGAATAAGTGGCCCGACCCTAACGATAAGCTGGGGTAATGGCAGAGATAATGGTGCTTTGGCTTGAGGGGGAATAAGTGGTCTGACCCTAACGATAAGCTGGGGTAATGGTAGAGATAATGATGCTTTGGCTTGAGGGGTTTGTCAGGAACATTCTCAGTTCTGAAATGGAGATATTTATCAATAAGGACTTGAAGATATGCCACCTGGTCAGCAGTAATGGCTGATGCACATATACAGTTGAAGTCGGAAGTTTACATACACTTAGGTTGGAGTCATTAAAACTTGTTTTTTAACCACTCCACAAATTTCTTGTTAACAAACTATAGTTTTGGCAAGTCGGTTAGGACATCTACTTTGTGCATGACACAAGTCATTTTTCCAACAATTGTCTACAGACAGATTATTTCACTTATAATTCACTGTATCACAATTCCAGTGGGTCAGAAGTTTACATACACTAAGTTGACTGTGCCTTTAAACAGCTTGGAAAATTCCAGAAAATGATGTCATGGCTTTAGAAGCTTCTGAGTCTGGTTCATCCTTGGGAGCAATTTCCAAACGCCTGAAGGCACCACGTTCATCTGTACAAACAATAGTACGCAAGTATTAACACCATGGGACCACGCAGCCGTCATACCGCTCAGGAAGGAGACGCGTTCTGTCTCCTAGAGATGAACGTACTTTGGTGCGAAAAGTGCAAATCAATCCCAGAACAACAGCAAAGGACCTTGTGAAGATGCTGGAGGAAACAGGTGCAAAAGTATCTATATCCACAGTACATCGAGTCCTATATCGACATAACCTGAAAGGCCGCTCAGCAAGAAAGAGCCATTGCTCCAAAACTGCCATAAAAAAAGCCAGACTACGGTTTGCAACTGCACATGGGGACAAAGATCGTACTTTTTGGAGAAATGTCCTCTGCTCTGATGAAACAAAAATAGAACTGTTTTGCCATAATTACCATCGTTATGTTTGGAGGAAAAAGGGGGAGGCTTGCAAGCCGAAGAACACCATCCCAACTGTGAAGCACGGGGGTGGCAGCATCATGTTGTGGGGGTGCTTTGCTGCAGGAGGGACTGGTGCACTTCACAAAATAGATGGCATCATGAGGAAGGAAAATTATGTGGATGTATTGAAGCAACATCTCAAGACATCAATCAGGAAGTTAAAGCTTGGTTGCAAATGGGTCTTCCAAATGGACAATGACCCCAAGCATGCTTCCAAAGTTGTGGCAAAATGGCTTAAGGACAACAAAGTCAAGGTATTGGAGTGGCCATCACAAAGCCCTGACCTCAATCCTATAGAAAATGTGTGGGCAGAACTGAAAAAGCGTGTGCGAGCAAGGAGGCCTATTGAGTGCATGCAAACTTCTGACCCACTGGTAATGTGATGAAAGAAATAAAAGCTAAAATCAATGATTCTCTCTACTATTATTCTGACATTTCACATTCTTAAAATAAAGTGGTGATCCTAACTGACCTAAAACAGGGATTTTTTTACTAGGATTAAATGTCAGGAATTGTGAAAAACGTTTTGGTATTTGGCTAAGGTGTATGTAAACTTCCGACTTCAACTGTATATCCAACCATTTGTCTTAGGAGAGGAATCTACTGCCATACACCACTATCTGGTGGATTTGTGATCCGATATCCTACTAAGAGGGGGAGTGCTCTCAACAGACACAGCATGTCCACTTAGCTTCTCACTGCCAGGGCTTATCTCTGGTGGTTTGTCTTTACCATCACATCCAAGGTATTTAAATTGGCTGATGCATCTGTTTAATTCTAAATATGTCAAATGTTTCCCTTGATTGACCAAATGATTAATGGACAGTGCAATGCCCTTGAAGAGGTCATGACCAAGGCAAGAAGGCAGTCCAGGCTGGCAAACATGGAAGTACCTAAGCTCATTAAATAGAGAATCAAATGTGACACCTAGGGTTGCACATTTTGTGGTATTATTCAGAGATGGAAACTTTCTGTGGGAATTAACGGGAATATATGGGAATTAATGGAAATATATGCAAATTAATATTAATACCATAAATATATTTATCATATCAGATGGAGACAGAAACATAAACCTTTTACCTTATCATAAGTAGACATAATTGCAAATGATTAAATCCTTCCAATAGAAATTTTAAAAACGATTTAGTTACAAATTGAACTTTAATTAAATGAGTTGACTCTTCACATGGGATGATTTCACTGAACAACAAAAGAAAGGGAATATTGAATGATCCCCAATGATCCATCGCATCTCCCAAAAACATTTTCAACATACATTCTGTCTGTAAAATGATAGTCTAGAAACTAAAGCTTTGGTTGTCTTCCTCTCAGGCTTCCATGTCTTCTCCCTGGACCTCCTCAATGTCCACCTCTTGAACATCAGACTCTGAGGCCTCATCTTCACTGTCACTTTCCAACCTTGTTGAGGATGGCTCGTTGTCAGGCACAAAAAGCCTCAAATTTGCCCGGATGGCCACCAATGTTTCAACCCTTGTATTGGTCAGCCTGTTGCATGCTTTGGTGTGTGTGTTCCCAAACAAGGACCAGTTGCGCTCTGAGGCAGCTGATGTTGGTGGGATGTGGAGGACGATGGAGGCAACAGGGGAAAGAGCCTCAGATCCACAAAGTCCCTTCCACCAGGTGGCTGATGAGATATGTTGGCACGACTGCCATATTGCATCTCCATCCCAAAGCCCTTGCTTGGAAGTGTACTTCGCCAGACAGGCCAAGGTGGCGAGACACGGTAGTGATGACACCATAGGCCTTGTTGATCTCTGCACCAGACAGGTTGCTCTTGTCAGCATACTTGTGGTCCAACATGTACGCTGCGGCGTGTATGGGCTTCAGGCAGAAGTCTTTTTGATGTATTTTCAGCACTTTCCTCTGCATGGAGCAACAGCAAAGTGGGCAGGGCAGTACGGATTTCTTCTCTTACATCTGCAAGCGGTCTGATCATCAGACAGGATGGCATTGTCTCCCTCAATCCGTGCAATGGCTACTGCTATAGTTTTCAGGCTGCTTACCACTCTCTCCCAAATACATCATCCAGGAGGATCCTCATGATGGGGCTGTCCATATCGGCAGACTGTGATATGGCCAGTTCTTGGAGAGATTCCTTTCCCTCCAGGAGACTGTCAAACATGATCACAACACCACCCCAACGGGTGTTGCTGGTCAGCTTCAATGTGGTGCTCTTATTCTTCTCACTTTGCTTGGTGAGGTAGATTGCTGTTATAACTTGATGACCCTTCACATACCTAACCATTTCCTTGGCTCTCTTGTAGTGTATCCATTGTTTTCAGTGCCATGATGTCCTTGAGGAGCAGATTCAATGCATGAGCAGCACAGCCAATGGGTGTGATGTGAGGGTAAGACTCCTCCACTTTAGACCAAGCAGCCTTCATGTTCGCAGCATTGTCTGTCACCAGTGCAAATACCTTCTGTGGTCCAAGGTCATTGATGACTGCCTTCAGCTCATCTGCAAGGTAGAGACCGGTGTGTCTGTTGTCCCTTGTGTCTGTGCTCTTGTAGAATACTGGTTGAGGGGTGGAGATGATGTAGTTAATTATTCCTTGCCCACAAACATTCGACCACCCATCAGAGATGATTTCTCTATGATTTGCTTGACCTTCACTTGAACTGTTGAAATCTGCATCCAGCAAATGAGAAGATAAAGCATGTCTGGTTGGAGGGGTGTATGCTGGGTGAAGAACATTCAGAAATATCTTCCAATACACATTGCCTGTGAGCATCAGAGGTGAACCAGTTGCATACACAGTTCAAGCAAGACATTAATCAGCACTTCTCTGACTACGTTCCTTCATTGAGTAAAAAAACTTGATTCCAGGAGGACCATGAGCTGTTGGTATCGATGCTATACAATTACATGTACAGATAAATAGTTAAGCAGTTAGATTAAACAACTCCTTTGTAAGATGCATGTTTTAAAATGAAACATGTATGGAAACAGGTGAATTAACACTCCTCAGTTAGCAGGCTCAAGCAAGCTAAAACCCACATGGTAGCAAAAACTAACTAGCAGAAATTGTTAAACACACTTTACTGTAGGCTACTATTTACTACTTAACAAAAAATCATGTATGTCATCTAAAATATATTCAACCCACCTAGTACTGTAATCAAAACTTACCAGAAAGCATGTAGTCTTTGGTTCAGACAGTGTAGTAGTCTGGGCTCAATAGCATCTCATTAGTGTGCAAGATCTTGAGAATCAGCTGTACCTGTGATGAAAGAGTGCACTGCACATGTAATGGAAGAATGCACTGTGCATGCAGAGGGTTGCAATTCCATTGAATTGGGGATAGTTTAACCAAAGTATGCCACAAGACCTAGAATTGCCTTTTGTGTATCCCACAAAAAAGGTTCACTGTTATAAGCTAACTGTTTTGACGAAGTTAAGCAAAATTCCCCAAATTCCCGGGCTTAACTTCCCATTGGAATTAACTTCCCATGGAAATGAAATTCCCATGGAAATGAAATTCCCATGGAAATTTTCTGGAAAGTTTCCGACCCTTTGCAACCCTGTTACTGTCCACTGTCTTTGTCATTAGCTTCTATGTACTGTACATGGGCAGTTGACAGTGGATTAGACTCAAATGTTGCTCTGTTAATGTCACAATATCGACAGAAAATATGTTCTCCGGCTGAAAGTTTCCACAAAGCCTCCAATACTGTGAGATTTCAGATTATCTCCAGGTATGACACATGAAGCACCTCTCAAAACACGTCCATCTGCTAAAACAATACCACCATCCTCTTGCTCCTTAAGATCTCTTAGCAATGGGTTAAGAACTCATTCCTGTCCAAAATGCTTCAAATCTTGCTCTCTGCACAGAAGGACCAGTTGCATGTGATCAATATGTGACCTGTTATAAGACAAAATGTCACATAGAGTAAGATAGAAAGCAAGCACCTTGTGTTTCTTTTTCCCTGATCCCAAAGGATTTTCACTGATCCCAAAGGATTTTCCCTGATCCCAAAGGATTTCCCCTGATCCCAAAGGATTTTCCCATGATCCCAAAGGATTTCCCCTGATCCCAAAGGATTTTCCCATGATCCCAAAGGATTTCCCCTGATCCCAAAGGATTTTCCCATGATCCCAAAGGATTTCCCCTGATCCCAAAGGATTTACAACCTCTAATGCGTCTTGATGTAGTATTAAGGCTAAAGATAATGCTTCTGTTTTAAATAAAGCATTGTCTGCAATATTCTGTCCATCCCAAATATCTTGAAAGATTTCCTTATGAGACATGTGTGCTTTCTCATACTGTGTCTTGAATAACTCTTGACTCAAAATGGACACCAAGTGTTTGATTAATAGGGACATACTGGGCAAAGCACTCTTTCCCAGATTAATTTGTGCCTAAATACAAGGGCACAGGTTCAACATAATTGAAAGTGTTATTTAAAGATAGTCTTCCGACGCTGATCTGTTCGTAAAAAAACATAACAGGCCTTGAGAAGATCCTCCTTTTGGAGCTTTTCAATTCCATGTTTTATATCATTCATCAGGAATGTCAAGTACACCCAACTTCTCCTTGAGCTGAGAAAGAAGATGTGATCAACCAAGGTCATGAATATCTTGAAACTCTTCAACAATAGACTGAGTGACAGAGACGGGTAACAGTAACTTTGCGTGAAGCTTTACATAAAACAGTGTAAGATTGTTTTAAAGAGAGCTTCATCAACACTGTCCAAGGGGCCGCCTGCCTCCAGGTCCTCGGAGAAGTCCATGTCTATAGACACACCAGGGGTCTCAGTAACATTTTCAACTTGTGTTTCCAACACTGTCTCATATGCATTTTTGACTGAACTGTTTTTGTGTGTTCTGGATATATGAGACGCAAATATAGATTTAACAGCAATTGCAAAGTATTCTTCAAATGAGAAATGAATTCAGTCAAATATAAACATCTGAACTGACAAATGTCTATTAGGCAAATCAACACGTTGTCTGCTGGTTGAAATGGAGCCCTTTTCACAGATCTTTGATATCCCTTGTGGTCTCTGTAGAAGTGAGACTTAAAGGCAGTAAATTGCCTGAAAGCATGGGAACATTTGGGCCGCAATTAAAAGATCAATTCGGTGCATTTCCATGAAGTTTTATGTGCAGTACGAATGACACTATGTATTAGATTCATGCATACACCATTTGCACTGAAATATTTTAACTGTGCAAGGTTGATTCTGGTTAATCATTTTAAAAAACGTAACAAATCAGCTGTCTCAGTTCAAGCTGTACTATAGTAGTCTGTACTTATTTCTAGAATCCAAACCCCCAAAATATTCAATTCAGAATAATAAATTAACATTAACGTTTATGGCTGAGAATAGTTCACCTAAATTCACCTCAAATTAAATGTAGCTAGCTCGCCAACCGTCAGACATATTGATTACATACTCAAACTATCAAACCATAACTGACATACATCTTCAATCTATTCCATCTTGATTCAAACAACGTTCCAATATTTAGCTATGGGAGGGCACAGCTAGCTATTAGCTCATGTACAAAAATATTTGGGGAAAACAGAACATGGAATAGGCTATTAATTCTAACAGTTTTAGACTGAAGGCTTGCAGAGACACTTGACGTTTTCAAACCGATTCACGGGCTCCCGATGCAAAACTTTCTCTCAAAATTCCATACATATTACTGTTTGACCGCAATTGCGATGTTCTCTGCCATCACGAGACTGTCCGGGCAACTGGAAAGAGCGATGTGCCCAAATGGCCAATTCTTTACAATAGGATATGTGATTATGTGGGTTAATTTTACGTCGGGAGCTGTAACCTAGTGAGAAATCGTCTTGTCATTGTATGGCTGATGGAATGTAAAATATGATTTAACCCACTTGATGACTGCTTCAGTGTAGAGGTCTTGTACAAGAATTCACCCGAAAAGACCGTGCAATCCCATAATCCAATGGGCCTAGGACAAACCGTTATTAGCTGTAAATCATTATACCTGTATTTTGTTTGCTTGTGTAACATTTACTGTAACATTAACACATTGTTAATGGATAAAACAGGGAATTACTGTGTGCTTTTACTGTAAAAACTACAGCTATTTGTTACAGTGCACTCATTACACTCAGCCTAAGTTTTCTTTGTCTAATCAAAGTGTTATTTGTCTCCAACTAAAGGTTCACTTCCCTCATGATCTCATTTGTAGGCAGGTTTTAACTCTTTAGGCATCAGCAGTGCTGACGATTTTGGAGAGTCTGGCGTGCCCAAAGTAAAATGCCTGCCACTCAGGCCCAGAAACTAGGATATGCACATCATTAGTACTATTGGACAGGAAACACTCTGAAGTTTCTAAAACTGTTAAAATAATGTCTGTGAGTATAACAGAACAGATATAGCAGGCAAAACCCAGAGGAATTTCTGTCCAGAATCTTTTGTTGTTGTTGACATTTCCTCAGTTTGATAGGCTTCCTATTAAAATCCATGTACAAAAGCTCCCAGATTGCAGTACCTATGGCTTCCACTAGATGTCAACAGTCTCTGGAGAGTGTTTGAAGGCTTTATCATTGAACAGAACCAAAAGGAAGAAGAAATAGTGAAGGGACCACGGATGTCAATAACTTTTCCTGGGCGCGAGACCGTGAGCGCGCCCCTCTTTATTTTCCTTTTATATCGTTTAGGATATCATCCGTGTAAAATATAATCATTAATATTCATAAAAGGATACCTAAGGATGCATTATAAATGATGTTTGATTTGTTTGGGCAAAGTTTATAGGTATAATTTGAACGCTTTCTCTTCACTGTACAACGGCGACTCGACGGTGGATTTTCTGAACATAACGCGCCAACCAAACGGAGATTTATGGATATAATAAATGACTTTTTCTAACAAAAGAACCATGGATTCTCTTGTTTGGACACTTGGGATGCCCTCAGCAGAAGTTCTTCGAAAGGTAAGTGATTTATTTTAGCTCTTATATGGGTTTTGTGTGGCCCGCGCTGGTTATGAATTTATGCTAATGCGTAAATATGAGAGGTGCTATCCTCCTGCAATCCTCAAACAATCAAATGTTGTGCTTTCGCCGTAAAGCCTTTTTGAAATCTGACAACGCTGTGATATTGCCAAGAATCAGAGCTTTTGATGGCTATGCAACACTTGTATATTGATGAATGTTTAATGAATTTGAATTTGGCGCCTTACATTTCACCGGGTAGTGTCGGGATTGGGGCGCTAGCGCACCAGTTATCCCTAAGTGGCTTTAATGTCTATGCTCTCTTGCAACACCTGCCAATGCACACTCATAACTTGTCGTGTCGCAATATCAAAGGTCAAATGCGATAACATTTGACCTTTGATAAGGTTAATAATTAATTTAATTTAAGGTTAATAATTAATTTGGAGTTACTAAAGGTTTAGCAACACCAGCCAATATACAAGCCATAGACTGTTTACTCTGCTACCGTCCAGGCCACACTGAAATGTATTAAACTAGATAGAAAGTATGGAGAAATTATAATGGACCCATATATTTATATTAATGATAATGGATCTATATATAAATGATAATGGACCTATATATTTACAGAAATGATAATGAACCTATATATTTACAGAAATGATAATGGACCTATATATTTATGTAAATGATAATGGACCCATATATTTATAGAAATGATAATGAATCTATATATTTACAGAAATGATAATGGACCTATATATTTATAGAAATGATAATGAACCTATATATTTATAGAAATTATGATGGACCTATATATTTATAGAAATGATCATTGACCTATATATTTATAGAAATTATAATTTACCTTTATATTTATAGAAAGGATGATGGACCTATATATTTATAGAAATTATAATTGACCTATATATTTATAGAAATTATGATGGACCTATATATTTATAGAAATGATAATTGACCTATATATTTATAGAAATGATAATTGACCTATATATTTATAGAAATTATAATTGACCTATATATTTATGGAAATTATAATTCACCCATGTATTTACAGAAATGATAATTGACCTATATATTTATGGAAATGATAATTGACCTATATATTTATAGAAATGATAATGGACCTATATATTTATGGAAATGATCATTGACCTATATATTTATAGAAATGATAATGGACCTATATATTTATAGAAATGATAATGGACCTATATATTTATAGAAATGATAATTGACCTATATATTTATAGAAATGATAATGGACCTATATATTTATGGAAATGATCATTGACCTATATATTTATAGAAATGATAATGGACCTATATATTTATAGAAATGATAATGGACCTATATATTTATAGAAATGATAATGGACCTATATATTTATAGAAATGATAATTGACCTATATATTTATAGAAATGATAATGGACCTATATATTTATAGAAATTATAATTGACGTATATATTTATAGAAATGATAATGGACCTATATATTTATAGAAATGATAATGGACCTATATATTTATAGAAATGATAATGGACTTATATATTTATAGAAATGATAATTGACCTATATATTTATAGAAATGATAATGGACCTATATATTTATAGAAATGATAATGGACCTATATATTTATAGAAATTATAATTGACCTATATATTTATAGAAATGATAATGGACCTATATATTTATAGAAATGATAATGGACCTATATATTTATAGAAATGATAATGGACCTATATATTTATAGAAATTTTGATGAACAAATCGAACAACAAACAATTGTTATTTTTTAAAACAGGTGGGCAAAACACTTTGCCCACCTCTACAGTATCATTCTCCCCTCCTCCCTTTCTCTCGCTTTCCTCTATCACTCTCCCTTTCTCCCCTCCTCCCTCTCTCTCTCTTTCCTCTATCACTCTCCCTTTCTCCCCTCCTCCCTCTCTCTCTCTCTTTCCTCTATCACTCTCCCTTTCTCCCATCCTCCCTCTCTCTCTCTCTTCCTCCCTCTCTATCTCCTCTATCACTCTCCCTTCCACCCCTCCTCCCCCCTTCTCTCTCCTCTTCCATTACTGGGAGGAGTCTCTGGTTTCAGCTGCTTCAACTAAACTCAAATAGCTTTTGCAGAAATGAATAATTATAAACATTAATAACAAAACATAATGATAACTAGAACAACAACAATAATACAATTATAAATAATATAAACATCAAACAACATCCAAAGACCATTTCCACACTCAGAGCTGAACAATGTGTGAATGGTAAATATTTATTACGTTTACTACATAAAGGTTTCTAATCAAAACATCACTGTCCTCTCTCTGAGTGAAGGTGTCGTTGTGATTAGACAGGTGTGTGTTATCTTCATAACTTTATATCAGACAGAGACACAACAACATGACTCTCAGTTCCATACAAAACTTTATTGACATTAATCATTATTTACATCATCATGAACAATGTATGTCCTGTAAGACTGTACCATTTAGATTTCCCACCTGGGTATCGATAAAGTTAAATTCAACCCTCCCCCCAAAAACACAGACTAAATCTAATTACAGACATAAAAAAGTATAAAAGATGTGTCTGTCAGTTACTCTGATGATGGCTGCTTTCATTCCAGAGTCTACCAGTTTGAGACGCTGTAAAAGGACAGAGTTCCGGACGGAAAGTTGAGATACACACCTATACACTTTGGGTCCGGCCTGGGTACTGATACAACTTAGATCCTGATATTATGAATAAATGTGTACTGTTCATTGCAGCAAAAAAGCCCCCAAGATCTCTTCTTCTCCATATCCCATCTGGGTGTATATGTCACCCCAATGTGAACCCAGCCAGTCCACTCCACCTGCCAGTAGAAACGACCATCAGACAGGGGCTCCCTGCAGCGTACTTTGGCCCACCTATCCAACGTTTTTGTTATTTTGTGTGTGATTGATCATGTGTATTCTGAACTACGTAACTCCTATCTATCTTCTGATAATTTCCTCACAATCTCCCAGATGTCTTCTATCCAAATATACCAAGTTTTTGCATGTCAGAATAATGTAATTACACATGAATAGCATTTACTTTTGGGTATGTCTATTTAGGCGGAAATCTACATTTTGCTATTACATTTAAGAGGTTAATTTAATTCACAAACGAGGTATCGTTCAACTCGATCAAACAGAAAAAAAGATTGATGCACCTCTCTGGGGATGCACCTCTCTGTTTTTCATCTGAAAGCCTATCTTTGATATACTGGATCGTCTTCTGGATGCTCTCTTTGTCTCCCTCTGTCTGGAGCTGTAGGCTTTTCAAGAGGATCTGATTGGACTCCAGTGAGATGCCCAGAAGGAAGCGGAGGAAGAGGTCTAGGTGACCGGTCTTGCTGTTCAACGCTTTATCCACAGCACTCATCTGCAAGTCATGCAATGTTTTCTGCTCCTGCTGAGAACCTCTGTGTTGTGGCCTGTAGTCTTCACCCTCGCTCCAGCTATCATCCCTGTAGCCCTCATCACTGTAGCCATCATCCCTGAAGTCATCATCCCTGTAGTCATCATCCCTGTAGTCATCATCCCTGTAGTCATCATCCCTGAAGTCATCATCCCTGAAGTCATCATCCCTGAAGTCATCATCCCTGCAGTCATCCCTGTAGCACTCATCCCTGTAGCCCTCATCACTGTAGCCATCATCCCTGAAGTCATCATCCCTGAAGTCATCATCCCTGTAGTCATCATCCCTGTAGTCATCATCCCTGTAGTCATCATCCCTGAAGTCATCATCCCTGAAGTCATCATCCCTGTAGTCATCATCCCTGTAGTCATCATCCCTGAAGTCATCATCCCTGAAGTCATCATCCCTGAAGTCATCATCCCTGTCTCCAAAATATGTGTCTCCGGAATCACTGTAATTTGTTCTTGGTAACTCTTGGTAGTCTCTTAAACTAAATGGGTTGACATTTTCACTGGCATATGAGTAAGCAACATAGAGTGCTGCAAAGAACTCTTGAATTGTGAGATGCACAAAGCTGTACATCTTTGCTTGAAACATTGGATCCTCCTCTCTGAAGATCTCTGTGCACATCCCTGAGAGCAAGAAGGCTTCGTTGACATCAATGCCACACTCTCTCAAATAGTCTTCAGAAAACACCAAATTGCTATTTTCCAAGTTTTGGAAGGCTAGTTTTCCAAGCTTCAGAATGATCTGTACGTCAGACTCTGACAGATTACGAGGATCTGGTTGGTTTTCCCCATGGTACTTCTTGTTCTTCATGTTTGTCAGAGTGAGTAGGAAGCGAATGTATATCTCAGTCAGAGGGACTTTTCCATGGTCATTTTCTCTCAATATTTTCCCAAAAACCATGGCAGTAATCCAACAGAAGACCGGTATGTGGCACATGATGTGGAGGCTTCTTGATGTCTTTATGTGGGAGATGATTTTGTTGGCCAGATTCTCATCATCACTGAATCTCTTCCTGAAGTATTCTTCTTTCTGTGGGTCGTTAAATCCTCGTACTTCAGTTACACGGTCAAAACAGTCAGAGGGTATCTTATCAACTGCTGCTGGTCTGGAGGTTAACCAGAGGAGAGCAGAAGGAAGCAGATTCCCCTTGATGAGGTTTGTCAGCAGCACGTCCACTGATGTTGTCTTGGTTACATTAGACAGCCTCTTGTTGTTATGGAAACACAGTGGACGTTGGCTTTCATCGAGGCCATCCAAGATGAACACGACTTTGCCGTCGACCATCTTCTTTGCGTCCTTCATATCTGTTAGTTCAGGGTGGAAGTCACTCAGAAGTTCTAAGAGATTGCAGTCATCTTTGATCAAATTCAAGTCCCTAAATGGAAGTGTGAAGACAAAATCTACATCCTGATTGGCTTTTCCTTCTGCCCAGTCAAGGATGAACTTCTGAACTGAGACTGTTTTTCCGATGCCAGCGATGCCCTTTGTCAGCACAGTTCTGATGGGTACCTCTTGTTTGGATTGGGATTTGTCATTATGTTCCTCTGTCTTAGGGTCTAAAGATCTAAAGATGTAGTTGCAGTTGATTGCATCGTCTTCAAATGCTTTGGTCCGAGCCGTATCTTCAATCTGCCGAACCTCGTGTTCTCTATTAACCCCTTCACTCTCCCCAGCTGTGATGTAGAGCTCTGTGTAGATCTTGTCAAGCAATGTTGGGTTTCCCCGTTTTGCAAGCCCCTCAAAGATGCTCCCAAACTTCTTCTTCATGTTGGACTTGTGTTTGTCCTT
Source organism: Hucho hucho (assembly GCA_003317085.1). Lineage (NCBI taxonomy): Eukaryota > Metazoa > Chordata > Actinopteri > Salmoniformes > Salmonidae > Hucho > Hucho hucho. Next base: position 77,324 of record QNTS01006683.1, read on the forward strand.
GACTTTTGGCAGCTCTTCATCTAATGAGGAAAGAAAATTGATAGAGTGTTGTGGGATGTATAAAGTATCTTTACTTCAGTATTTCTATCTGCAGTATTCAGTAACGTAACGAACACAATACCTTCAGTTACTGGTTTCAAAGTCCAATTTAATTTATGGGCGTACTTTATGAGTGTGTTTTTGTGTGTGTGTTAGTCTACAATTGGTACATCCATTTTTGGACTTTAAAATGAATTATATACTGTATACCCAATGATTCTTGAAGAATACAACTTACAAATACCTCATGAACTTATGTTAACTGTCGTACCCTTTCAGAACAGAAAATATAAGCTTAATTGTTTTGTACTGCATATTAACTAATCAACATTTGTTTTTGTTGAGCTACAAAAATAACAATGAAGAATTGTCTTACCAGCACCATGTGAAAGCATAGCAACACTGATGTGTTGATACACTGAACCTACGACATTGCAGCCAACAAGCTGGGGTGCAGCGACAACAGAACCACCCTGAGCCATAATGGAGGACAGTGGATGAGCAGGTTGAGCCATGATGGAGGACGGTGTAGGGGCAGGTTGAGACGTAATGGAAGACGAAAGACCAGAATGCTGGGCTGGAGCGAGAGCTTGAGGAGTCTGATCCATGATCAGACTTTTCAGTGTCCTCCCCCTGAGAGAGACAACATAAGGAGTAAGTTTAACAACAAAAACATAAACATTTGAGTATGCTAAAAGGCCCTTAGCTTATTGGTTATGACAAGGTAAGAATTGTAAATGTTAATTTATTTATGTCCTATATCCATTAGTTGAAATGACTTGAAATCTTACAGACTGTGGCTAGTGACTTTATCATAACACACAGGGACCTGCAGTACAGGCTAGCCTTTATCATAACACACTGGGACCTGCAGTACAGGGTAGCCTTTATCATAACACACAGGGACCTGCAGTACAGGCCCCACACTCACTGGACTCTACCCCCACACTCACTGGACTCTACCCCCACACTCACTGGACTCTACCC
>QNTS01006685.1:13450-45192 GCA_003317085.1 Hucho hucho
TAAGATCCTCAGCTATAGTAACACGTAGTTCTGACACTAGTAGCCATAAGATCCTCAGCTATAGTAACACGTAGTTCTCCCAGAGCCCGGGTAAATTCTGAAAGTGTCACGTGGTTACCTGTGCCTTCCGCCATGTCTGTCTCGTTGTTTGGTGGGGAGGAGGCCTCCGATGAGGATTTATTGTCCTTTGGTCGCCTATTACTCGGCATGTTCACATAGAAAGTTACAATATTGTATTAGAAAGAGACGTTTGTTGTAAAAAGTGCTGTAAAGTAGGTTAAGTTAGATTGGTTCGCACCAACATGCTAGCTCCGCCCCCTGTTCCAAGAAATAAACTAGCAGTGCTCATCTAGCGTAAATAGTTCCCAATTCAATTCCAATAGATGATTTATGCTACCAAGCTGCAAGAAAGTGGGGCTGTAAGATCGAAAGATATGAACTTATTTCAAAAACAACAAGAACCTTTTATTTTTCATAATCCCTCCCCTTTAAAGGCACATTGGAGCTTGTTTGAGGTTTTGAACTAGTGGTGTATTCATCAGTGCTCACCGTAGCTAAACGTTTTTGCAACAGAAACGTTTTGCAAAGAAAAGGAGTGTTTCTTATTGGACAAATTCAGGTTAGTCCTTCCTGTTTGTGTCTGTTTGGTTCCTGGATAATACACCCAAGGACTCCATAGGCTCCCACTTGATCCCAGACAGGGATTGGTATATTGATTAGGTGTCAGTGAACATGCCTGAATTAAAACAGCCTGGGAATAATTAATGGTAATTGGGACTGGGGGAATCTGGGTAATTGCTTGGCTGGGTTTCAAACAGAGATCCACCTTTTCCTTAATTACAGCCAGTTTGCTACAGCTGGAAAATAATCCGGCAGCAACAGGAAATGTGAATTATTATGTGGATTATAATTAATGGACATTTGTGTAGGGGTTGATACATTTTTCATTAGGGCAAATCAAGTCTGAAATTTCAAAGTGGAAATTACAAACTTCAGAATCCCTTTGAAACCGCAAATACACTACACATTTTAAATGTCCTGCATAGAAGGAAAGTGTGTGTGAGAGAGAGAGAGAGAGAGAGAGAGAGAGAGAGAATGTGTGTACAAAGCAGGAAGCATTAAGCCATCTGCAGAGACCTGATCTGTTGGCAGGAGCAGAAAACCTGCTGCTCTCATTTGTTAATGAGGACAATTAGCATGTGATGTCATAACTCCACAACTACCATCTCTCTCTGCTACAAAACACTCTTATCCAAACTTCTCCTGCATGTCTCTGTCTTCCTCTCTCTGTTTCTCTCTCTCTTTCTCTCTCTCCCAGTCTCTTACACCCTGCACTGGGCAGCGAGCCGAGCCACTATCATTGCCTGAAAGCACAGTCATTTGATTACATCTGAAACAAAAGACAGGACACAGCGGAGCCCCAGAGGAGAGGGTCCCTCAGACAACACCAGCAACAACCACACATCAGTTGTGCCCCTTTGGTATAGTCATGTTCTGTCTCTATAGCTTGATTCTGCCTGGGTCATGACGTTGGGAACACCTTGCTGTGTTCTTATTACTGAAGAATTACATGGTAGTAAGAAAATGTATTTTCTTAAAACTGCATTGTTGGTTAAGGGCTTGTAAGTAATCATTTCACTGTAAGGTCTACACCTGTTGTATTCGGCGCATGTGAAAAATCAAACTGGATTTGATTTGATTTGATGTTATATCATAATGTGTGAACACAGGTGTGTGAAACATGTTAATCTTTGTGTCACTACAGCAGATAAGGGGAATATATCTGCGCTGTTGTTTTTAGAGGACCTGTGAAGCAGATAATCCAAGATCTTCTACTCCATTTAAGGAGGAAAAAATAGTTTTTGGAATCATTTGGGTCCAGAAACCTTACAAAAAATCAAGTGAAAGGAACACGTGAAAAAACACGTGGTTTATGGACACGTATGAACACAGGTGTGAACAAATCACGTGAAATATGTCACATGTAAAATAAAAACATTCACATGAGTCAGACACGTAGTTTTCGGACACTTGTGACATTTCACATACATTTTTCACGTGAACAAATCACGTGAAAAAGGTCATGTGGGAAAAGCAGACATGTGAGTCAGACATGGTTTTAGGACAAATTTGACATGTTTTTTTGTTGTAAGGGAAACAACACCCTGGTGCTCACCTCACTGGGTTTACAGTGACACACACACACACACACACACACACACAAACACGCCTCCTCTCCTTTGGGCTTTTAACTATGGGCTGCCGGACTGGGCCATCTGCTATCCTTCACCCCCCCCCCCTCCTTTCCTCCCTTCTCTCTCTCTCTTTCTGTCCCCTATTCACCTAGACTTCTCTGTCACTCTCTCTTCCTTCCTCAGTCCCTCTCTATCTGTCACTCTCTCTTCCTTCCTCCGTCCCTCTCTATCTGTCACTCTCTCTTCCTTCCTCAGTCCCTCTCTATCAGTCCCTCTCTATCTGTCACTCTCTCTTCCTTCCTCTGTCCCTCTATCAGTCCCTCTCTATCTGTCACTCTCTCTTCCTTCCTCGGTCCCTCTATCAGTCCCTCTCTATCTGTCACGTATTTCACTCTTTTTACTGCCACCCTCTCTTTATTTTATTTTCCTGCCTCCCTCTTTCTCTCTGTTTCTTCCCACATCTCTTATCCTCTTTCCCTCCCTGCATCATCTTCTCATCTATCTTCCAATTTGTCCCTTTCTCACTTTTTTTCTGTCTGACTCAGCTGTTACTTTCTCTCCTCTCCTGCTTTCTGTCCTTCTATCTTTTCTCATTCTATTTCCAGTTCTGCCTCATGCCACCCTCTCTATCCCTTTCTTCTCTCTCTGCCTTCTCTCTCTTTATTTCCCATTCCATTTCTGCTATGCCTCCTCTGTCCTTCCCTCTCTTTCTTCTTTCCTCCCCCTCCCTCTCTTTCTCTCCCTCCCTCTCTCTTTCTCCTCTCATGCCCCCTTTCACCCTCTCCTCCTCCTTATCTTATATAATCTCAGCTCCAGCAGCATCCCACTCTGAACTCAAAGACTGTGTCTGTCTTCATCTGAGATGTGGGATTTGTTCCAAATGACACCCTATTCACTATGTAGTCCACTACTTTTGACCAGGGTCCATACAGCTCTGATCAAAAGTCGGGCACTATGTAGGGAATATGGTGTCATTTGGGACGCAGGCTCTGAGTCTCTGGTCACTGAGAAGGGAGAGAGGAGGAGGTATAGACAGGCTTTTGTTGAGTTCCTTTAAAGAGCCGGAAAAGCCTTCAATGACTGCAGATGCATGAACCCACAAAGATGTCTCTGTCTGTCCTTCATTCCTTCACCTTCACATCGTTTCCTTCATTCTCCTTGGCTTACATAACCCCAGCGGTCAGTGCATCTATCCCCTAATACTTATGTCACTGTAGTGAAGGCAAAGTATCCAGTCAGGCTGCAAGGAAATGCACACCCTAAACACACACACACACACACGTTAGATACAATACACAAACACATGCACACACACACACACATGTCCATAAATCCTGTAGACACAAACACACATGACCAACATTCGCTTCCTCTCTCCCTCTTTCCCTCCTCTCCTCCCTCACCAGAAAATACATTCTTAAATCATGAAGTGTCAGAAAAGCAAAAGGTATCACTGCGCCAACAGAACAGTACACAGGCTGAATGTTTACTTTAGGTGGTTTACTGGAGGTCATGGGTTTCTGGTTAGTTAAAATGACAATGGGTGCATCTCTATAGTCTGAAGAGGCTTCCTCTCCTTGTCTCCTTTCCTTCATCTGCTCTGATGAGTGTAAAACTACTTGATAGGTGAAAGCGGATTCCCAACAATACACATCAACTATATTACTTTTATCCATCCTGTGGCAAGGAGACAGATAAAGGAAAGGAGACAAGGGGAAGAAGCCTCTTCAGACTGTTGAGATGCAGCCCTTGGCTGCCTGCCTGGAAGTGTTGTGTAAATCCAAATGGATGATGGATGAGGTCTCATATCACACAGACATAGACTGACTCTTCATTTATCCACCACCTTCCCTTCTTTAAGACATTTACTCCTGAGGTGCTGACCTGTTGCACCCTCGACAACCACTGTGATTATTATTATTTGACCCTGCTGGTCATCTATGAACATTTGAACATCTTGGCCATGTTCTGTTATAATCTCCACCCGGCACAGCCAGAAGAGGACTGGCGAGGTTCCTCTTTAGGTTTCTTCCTAGGTTCTGGCCTTTCTAGGGAGTTTTTCCTAGCCACCATGCTTCTACACCTGCATTGCTTGCTGTTTGGGGTTTTAGGCTGGGTTTCTGTACAGCACTTTGTGACATCAGTTGTTGTAAGAAGGGCTTTATAAATACATTTGATTTGAAGTACTCTAAAAAATATTCTCTATATCTCTCTCTCTGTCTAGGTCCATGTCTCTATCTCACTGTATTTCTCTTTCTCCCCCTCTCTCGGTGTATTTCTCTCTATCCCACTTTCTCTCAATCACTCCCTGTCTTTCTCTCGCTCTCTGTATTTCTCTCTCTCTCAGCCCCCCTCTCAGTCTTTCTCTCTGTCAGTCTCTCTCTCTCTCTCATAGATATGAAAGGATTGGACAGGTTTCCACCATATTGCTTTCACCTGTCAGATCTTGTCAGATCAGAGGTCATGAGGGGGAGGAGTGCTACAGTAAATGTCATTATCCTCAACTCATCATTATCTTTCAAGTGAGGACATAGAAAGACACCTCACAGATGAGATGCAGCTTCATAATTCCCTAATTGTGACAGTTGAAAATTGGCCACTACAGGCACTAGTAATACATCAATCATCATCACTTCCAGTTTACAGTCTTCCAATAAAAATATATATGTGCCAAATTAGAGACAGAGAGGAAAAACAAATAGGTGTGTAATATGTTTCTATCTTAACCAGAACATATTAAAAGAATGCCCTCCCAACAGTAACAAGACATGGTTATATTCCCACATCTTTTGACTAAAGTGTCCTTATGTACAAGACAAACACGTGTTCATAAAATCCCAACAGATAAACCTCAGAGCATAAAAAGACTTGAATAGCAGTGACATACAAGCCGAGGCCATCCCTGAACAGCGATCAGGTGATGACTGATAACCAGCAGCGCACACTGTACTGTGCTATACTGCCATGTACCTGAACTGTTGGCAATTGTAACATGCAGGCAACGCAGACTCAGGCCACCATATGTCATCAACATATAAGCGGCGGGGTCGACACTGCACAGCACCGGAGTCAGCAGCGCACCGGTACAGGCTGCAGGAGCACATCGTTCAAATTATAATGGATGGATGCTTTAAAAATAAAGGATTCAGTATAGGCTAAACCATTCGATAAAAAAATAAATAGTCCTACATATTAAGATATACTGATTAGAGACAGGATCCGTAGGCTACTCATTCGCATTCATTAGATGTGGATTATTCAACAATTTTACAGGACCAAACTGAGCCATACAATTCATCTCTACGTGAATTAAGGCGACATATTGCATTCCATGATGGGAATATTCTCGGATATTTCAAATAACATAGACTATTGCATATCCCTGTTAGGCTACATAGTTTCAGTGTGTTTTTCTTATCATAGGCTATGGCTCAAATTCTGAAGCAATGTCTTACATTAGGCTATAGGCCTGATCTAAATAGTCATAACTAGGGAAAGGCATTGGACCGGCACTAGCCTATCCAACCTGTGTCGCCTAATGATTGAGCAGACTGTGAAATTAGCATGGTAATGCGTTATTGAATGAGTGTCCCATCATACCGATGAAGCGCATAGTCTGTTTAATCGCCCCCCCCCCCCAATAAACGTGACAACCTAATCACCATTTTCTCACCTTTCATCTTCTCCGGAACAAGCACGCCCTGTTTTCATCCAATAAAGCCCTTATCAGATAACAATCGGCTATTAACCTAACATCTCAATATGCGGGAAAGAAAACAGACACCCTCACGAACATCTCACCAAAAACTGCAGAATTTAACCCGTCACGCACCAGGCGGCGAATTTATTTGGAGAATCTCATCACATCCACCACACATGTAAGAAATAATTCTCCCGTTAGCTCACTCACCTTTAAATTCACACTATCTCCTCCGTAATGACAAAGTAGGCAACGTTATAACGGGATTGTAGGAAGAGAAATATGCAGCCTAGCCTATTGATGCATGTATTTCTCTCCCTTCTTGGCGTCACCCTCCCTCTCAACCTCGCCCCCCAAGAGCAGCACTTGACGACTGGGGCTGAACATTTGGAAGATGCTCAGAATGTCGGCTTTTGCTCTCGGTCGGAGCCGCTCGACTACTGTCGGCAAACACCGGATTCGATTGGCTCAAACAAGGCAACGATTGCTGGTCGCTTGTCTTTTTAACTGAAGTGATTTATCTTCCTTATAACAAAACATTATAATAGCTGTATTGTGTATAGGCTATTTAGCTGAGAGGTAGAAGTGAAGGCTGAGTCGAGGGATTTAGTTCAACCTCAAATCGACTATATCTATTATGTATTAAAACATCCCAAAGCCCAGGCTATGCCTAAATGAAGTGACTGAACACCGTAAACATTCGTCCATTGACTGCATTCAATTGGCATAAAAACACTTCATGAAATGGTAGCCAAAATATTATAAAACATCTAAACATATGGCATAAGAAATGTCCACCCCCAAAAATACAAAAACACAATTTAACAAGTCACTCAGGAGGTTCAGTACAAAAGGTTTATTGGTCGGTAAAGACACATTTAACTCCTAGACATACAAAGATGTAGATGGACGAGCAGCATTAAAACAATCAGTTCAGTCCTTTCTTGAAGAAATGTCCCTTCAGCGATCACAGCTATAATAGGCACTATATCTATGTATATTTGTTATCTTTATACAAAGGCGAGAGGATGGCTATTAATCAGTATAGATAAAGAATCAGGAGAGGGAGGGAAGAGACAAGAAATATGACTGGGATAGGCAGTAAATGATCTCATGTATTGCTCAGTCTCTTCTCTCCATGTTAAGTAATATTTCGTTTTTTAATTTTTATAAACAAATCTATTCAGAGCATTTCTCTGCATGCATTTTCTCTACCCTCATAAACAGGAAAACATTTCCATCTCTTGGGTTTGTTTGTCTTCTTATCTGAGTGAATACATTCTCAACTATCTAGTCCAGTTGGTCATACAGGTGGATGTCTCCTCTCACCAGCCTTTTACGTCTGTTTCCCAAATAGCACCCTATTCCCTATATAGTGTAGGGCTGTTTTGAAAAGTAGGCAATAGGGTCCCATTTGGGATGCTACCATTTGTCTCTTGTACAGCCGAATCCTAATTCTCCCCTCTCTCAGGTGTCTAATGGTCTCTTGCCCCTCCAGGGGAGTAGTACTGTAGTTACCACTCCTCTGTGGCCTGAACCTGCTACTATTCTCTATACAGGTGGAGGTGGGTGCTGCATGCTATCACACAAGCCATCTCACACACACACACACACACACACACACACACACACACACACACACACACACACACACACACACACACACACACACACACACACACACACGTGTGTGTCGTCTGTCTGCGGTCTTCTCTGGATCTGTAATGCCTTCTTCTTCCTGGCCCTGTAAACAGGGTCATAGTCACTTATCGGAAGAAAACAGACAAAAAACAGGGGATTACCTGAACTTGTCCAATAAGAAACACTAGTTTTTGTTTTCTGTTGCATAATGTTTTGCTACAGTATGCACTAATGAATACCACCCAGGTGAATTTCGTCTTTCTGTTACATTCTCTTCCTGCCCCTGGCCTGGCCTTTGCCTCCTGGCTGGGCGCTGGGTTTGGGGGCTGAGAGGACATGGGTTACCAGGTCCACTCTCTGCTGTAATATACCAGTTAGCAGGAACTCAGCACTGAGGACAGGGAGAGAAGCAGAGAGAGCAGGAGCACAGAGAGACCAGTCCTCCCCACACGATATCACTAGGGTCTGGGCCTGGGCCTTCTGAGTGGAGGGCATCTTGGAGAGGAAGCGAGCTCCGCTACAGACAATGATGTCCTTCATCTGGGCTGGCTCTGGCAACACTGACCTGGTTACATGGACCTCATAACCCTGAGAGAGAAGAGGACATGCTCTTATTTTGAGTTTCATTTTCCCTTTTAAATTTACAAATCAGTGTCATCACTAGGGCTAAGAAGCCAGTTTCATAAACAGGAAGTAAAAAGGAAAGAATAAGATAATAGATAATAGCCTGCTTGCTGCTCAGTCAGAACTGAGCCCATTAAACACAACCACAACATTAACAGTTAATGCAGCTTGCCTGCCCTGCCTGCTCCAAAATACCATGTGATAAGTCTGGTCTTTATATATAATACATTTGCAAACATTTCTAAAACCTGTTTTTTTTTGTCATTATGGGGTATTGTGTGTAGATGTAATTATTTATATTGTTTTTATCTTTTAGATTAAGGCTGTAACGTAACAAAATGTGGAAAAAGTCAAGAGGTCCAAATACTTTCCGAATGCACTGTATGTACATATCTACCTCTTACCCCTGCACATCCACTAGGTACTGGTAGTCCTTGTATATAGACAAGTTATCATTACTCATTATGTATCTATAATTACTACATGTTTAACTGTTATTTCTCTATTTTCTTTCTCTCTGCTTTGTTGGGAAGGGCCCGTAAGTATGCATTTCAGTAGTGCACACCTGTTGTTTAGGAAACCCATATTCTCAGGACATGGCTTTAGTGTGTCTTGTGTTTTCAGTCTATGGTGTGTAGTCGTAGATAAAAGGAGGCCATTGGGGAGTGTGGATTGTTCACACAGTATGCAGAATAATTTCTGGGTTCCTGTGAGTCATTATTTGCCTAGCGCCTGAGCTCTCCTAAGTGTGTGTGTGTGTGTTGCCTATTTGAATAAACATGGATGGGAGACACAAAGATAAAAGCACAGCGGAGAGCACACACACACACACACACACACACACACACACACAGAGTTGGGACATTAACACACAAACATAAAGGGATGAATTGGACAGATGGATGAGGAGAGGAGGGTGTGTGTGTACCTGTAGTAGAGGTTGGGTGCTGGCGGTCCTCAGTGATTCCTCCAGACAGAAGCTAAACTTGTTCTCCTGCTCTCTGTCCTTCACCAGGTACCTGTCAGTAGGTAGGAAACTACCCACCTTACCACACTGAGAGAGAGAGAGAGAGAGAGAGGTGTGTGAGGTGTTGGGAGGGGAAAAGAGGCCGTGTGGTCGGAGAGAGAGAGAAATAGAAAGCGCAGAGAAAAAAAACGAGGCTCTGACTCCAACCATGATCAGATAGTCATTATTCTAAGAGGAAAAGAAATTGTCCCCAATTGTACAAAAGCACTTCCAGAAAGAACTCCAACAACCCCATTACACATAACAGTGATGTGCATTCTATTTTTACAATCTTCAGGTCATCCATCTTCACTTCCCGGTGGGGGGCGGGGACTAACCTTATCCAGCCAATCGGTGGTGACGACAGGCACGCCACGGGCCACAGCACAGAGGAACTTGACGGTGCGTCGGATCCTGTCAGTCACCAGGTGGGTCATGTCGGCCACGCCCTTCGCCAGGCTGCCCCCCAGACGAGACACCACCTTCCCCCCCTCCACCACTCCTGTAAACAACACCTGAGAGGAGGGGTGGGGGGGTCAAAGTGAGAAGGACAGAAGGAGGGAGAGAGGGATGGAGAGTAAGAGGAAGAGGAGGGGAGGGCTTTCAAAACCCACATACACAACTGTGCATCAGAGAGATTTAATGCTCTAACACACAGACTCTAAACACACACACGGACACTAAACACACACACGTCCATTAGCTTACCTTGTAGGACTGCGTGGCGGCCCTAGCTCGGCCCAGTGTCCCAGGGTAGGAGAGAGAGGACAGGGGAGCGGCAGAGGAGGAGCGAGGGGTCTTGGCTAGCGGTGATGATTCCACAGGGGCGCTACGCTTACCTCTGCCTTTACCTGTTGGGGTCTGGGGCACCTGAAGCAGAGAGGGGTAGGGGGTGGAAAAAGAGAGAGGAGGAAGAGAGTGAGCGGGAGGAGAGAAGAAAGAGGGGGAAGAGAGGAAGAAGGAGAGAGAGAGTATCATTAGTCAGTAATATAGGGTGTATACAAACTGACAGTTATGCATATTGAACCACTTAATTCATTTCTAGGGCTGTTACGCAAAGATGGCCAGTGTACTCCCATGGCTGAGGGAGAGAGAGAGAGAGCGAGAGATAGATAGATGGCTTGGGAGTCACTGAATAAAGTTAATTGAAATCCATTACTCTAGTGGCAAAAGACTGAGTCCGTGTATGAAGAGAGTGGAGCTGGGTGTGGACAGAAATTGAGTGCATAGCTTTTCAAAGGCTTGTCTATCAGAAGGGAGCAGATGGAGAGAGAGAGAGAACATTACCACAGAATTAGAGTCTAAAATGGATTCCTCTTCTTTCTTTATCTGAACAGTCGACTGCCTGCCTCTGACTTTCCTCTGCACAGTACCAGCCTCTTCCATCTTCTCACTCTGTCCCTCCATGCGCTTCTCCTCCTCTGCTATCTTTTTCACCTGTGCAGTGGAGGCTCTGCCCCTCTTTGCTGGAGTGTATGCAGGTTCCTCCTCTTTCTCTCCCTCCTTTTCCTCCTCTGCTGCCCTGCGTCTCCCTCCCATCTGAACCTTAGCTTTCCCCCGGGGAACCTTGAACCCACTCCTCTCCTCCTCCTCACCCAGCCTCCTCTTCCTCCCTTTCCCTCTTCCACCTGTTTTAGACTCCACTCCCTCTTCACTTGGAGTGTCCCCTCCTGCTGTTGTAGTGGTGGATTCAGGTGTGTTGTCTTTCTGGCCGCCTCGGCCCCGGCCTCTTCCATTCCCTCTAGGTGCGGGGGAGTCCTCTGTTACCTGGGCTGGAGTGGTTTCTTCATCTGCTACTACAGGGTCTGGCTCATTGGTTTGGTCTGTTTTCTTCTGCCCTCTAGTGGTACCACCAGCCTCCTGAGAATCAGCCTTCTCATTCATCTCAGGGTGTGGACCATCATCCTCTACTTTCTGGCTTCTCCTGCCTCTGGCTGTGGGCTTGGGGGCTGGAGGCTGCGCACTCTGCCTGTTACTGGGAGAGACAGACTCTGTTCCAGTCTTCCTCCTCCCGCTTCCCCTCCCATTTCTCTGAGAGCTCATGCTAGCCGCGATACAGGTGGAGACCTCTGAGTTCAGGGAGCTGTGGGAGTTGGTGGAGCTGGAGCGAGAGCGGGTTCTCCTGGCAACAAACTGTTCGCTGGAGAGAATGTCCTGCTCTGTGACCTCCACAGCAGCAGGGGGAGCCACAACCGTTCCGACCAACGTCCTTCTCCTGGTGCTGTTGCGGGTGGGGTTGTCTGGACCAGGGCCTGGCTCTGTGGTGCTGGTGGACTTCTTCCCCCCTCTCCCTCTGCTGCCCTGGGTGCCTATGTTGGAGGTGGATCTCTCAGAGCTGACAGAGTTGGAAGAGTTGGAGCGAGACCTAGTTATACTAGCTGGGACTGGTTCTGGTTGGCTGGACAGAATATCAAGTTCAGGTTGTGGTTTCGTTGTGGGTGGAACCGTGAAGGTTCTCCTGGTGATTGCTCTGCGACCTCTCGTGGAAGTTTTTGGCTCATTTTCATCGTCTTTCTTTGCTTGTTTTTCTCCATGTTCCTTCGCTTGTCGTTCTTTTATCTCCTTTTCTTTCTCCTCAGCTTCCCTCTTTTCTCTTTCCTTCTCTCTCTCCAGTTTTTCTTTCAGGTCTTTTTCCGTCATTTCCCTGTCTAATCGCTCCTTCTCTTCCTTTTTCTTCTTCAGTCGTTCTCTCTCCTGCTTTTTCTTCTCTTCTCTTTCCATTTTTTCCATCTCTTTACGCTCTTTCTCCAATCTTTCCTTTTCTGCTTTTTCTCCCTCTATTCTCTCTTTATCCTCTCTTTCCACCCTCTCTCGCTCCAATCGCTCAATCGCTTCCCTTTCCCTGCTTTTTCGCTCCAATTGTTCTTGCTTCTCTTTTTCCTCCCTCTCCAGTCTTTTCCTCTCTTCTCTTTCTTCCCTCTCTATTCTCTCTTTTTCTTCTCTCTCTAATTTCTCCTTTTCTCTTTTTGCCCTTTCTCGCTCCAGTCTTTCTTGCTCTTCTCTCTCTTTCCTTTCTCGCTCCAGTCTTTCTTGCTCTTCTCTCTCTTTCCTTTCTCGCTCCCGTCTTTCTTGCTCTTCTCTCTCTTTCCTTTCTCGCTCCAGTCTTTCTTGCTCTTCTCGTTCCTTCCTTTCTCTCTCAAGCCGCTCTCTTTCCATCCTTTCTGTTTCTTCTCTTTCCACTCTCTCCCGCTCTAATCTCTCAGCTTCTTCTTTAAGTTCCTGTTCCATCCTTTCTCTCTCCTGTTGTTCCTTCATAACCCTTTCTGATTCTACTTTTTCCTTCTGCAACTGTTCCTTCTCAGCTTGTTCTTGTCTTTCCTTTTCTATTCCCTCTTCCTCCTCTCTCTGTTCCCTATCAAGTCTTTCTTTTTCTCCCTCTTCCTGTTGTTTCACACTCTTCCTTCCTCTTCCCCTCATCCCTTGCTCAACCACCTCCACCTCTTCTTCTTTCTCACTCTCTCCCTCCTCAGGCAGCACCTTCCCTCTCCTCCCTCTGCCTCTTGCGGTGTTCACAGCCTTCCCCTTCCCTCTTGTCTGTGGAGGCTCAGAGCTCTCCTCTTCTTCCTCTCCTCCTCTAGCTCCTTTTCTACCTCTACTGCTGTCACCACTTGTCCCAGCCTCCGACTCTTTCCCTCGCCCTCTCTGAGCCCGTCCTTTAGCTTTGGTGTCCTCCTCCTTCTCTTCCTCAGTGTCACAAGTACCCATAGGCTGAGTTTCAGCGGTGGAGATGTGGGAGCTGGTGAGGAACTCACTAGGTTGTGTCTCCTCCTCTTCTACTCTCCCTCTCTGGGACCTTCCCCTCCTTCTGGGTGGGGAAGGTCCTTCATTATCATCATCCTCAGTAGCAGCAGCAGTAAACATGGGCTGGGTTTCAGCAGTGGAGAGGTAGGAGCCGACAGTCTGTGTCTCTTCCTCGTCTACTGTCTGTTCTTGGGACCGTCCTCTTCTTCTGGGTGAGTCTGGTTTGGCTTCTTCCTCATCGTCACTCTCCTGGACCATGTCCAGAGTTTGAGCCGTGGAGAGGTATTGGTTGGTCAGCATGTCACCAGTCTGGGTTTCCTGCTCCTCTTCCTCTCTCTCCCTCGCTCCTCCAGATCTCCCTCTCCTTACTGGGGTTGAGGGCTTGGCCCCAACCAAATCTTCCTCCTCTTCACCCTCTTCCTCATAGGCAGACATGGGCAGGGTTTCAGTCGTAGCAACATTAAACGTGGTGGTGGTCTCCTCTTCATCTTCCTCCTCTGTGTCACTGCGAGGCTGGGCAGCATAAGCCTGTGTTGCCTCCAGGACAAAGTCCACCTGCCTGTTCCTCCCAAACACCGCAGACCTCTGGCCCAGGCCAGGCTCCTCGCTCCCCCCTCCAGATCCATAGGTCTGGGTGGCCTCCAGGTCAGAATCCCTATCTGGGGAGCTGAACACCTGGGTGCTCTCTGTGGCTACTGCCTGGGCCAGAAAAGCCCTGGAGGACAAAGTGGGAACCACAGCTACAGCTCCATACGCCTGGGTGGCCTCCAACTCCCCATCTGGGAAGCTGAATGCCTGGGTGCTCTCTGAGGCCTGGTCCCTGGCCTGGAGGTGGAGGTCCTTGCTGTCTGACAGACCCAGCTGGAAGGAGCCTCGGCTGGGCTGCTCCTCCCCCAAGGAAGGCTCCAGACCGTAGGGCTGCGTGGCATCCAGGGTGGGTTCCACTGGAAGGCTGCTCTGATGGTTCTGGGCCTCCAACACAAATGACTGGGTCTCGGCCACCACAAAGTCATCGTCCTCCTGGCTGTCTGATGCAGAGCAGGACAATGCTGCTGTAGGCCTCAGCACAGGAGGGAGAGCTGGGTCTGAGGAGGAAAGATGGAGAGACAGGTTACAAATGAACACGGCAGTTTCCACTGGAAATGTATAATCTCTTGTCAAAGTCCATGGCTATCACAAATGGCACCCTATTCCCGTTATAGTGCAGCACTTTTGACCAGAGCCCTATGGACCCTGGTCAAAGGCAGTACATTACATAGGAATCAGGGGGTGATTTAAGATGCAAACCATGCAATCCATGACTTACGTCTGAAGGGGTCTGAGGGACTGAAGAAGGTCTGAGTCTCCATCTCCTCCTGTACTGACGATGCCAAAGGGGTGGAGCACTTCTGATGAGGGCCAGGGGAACCCCCCAGGGGGAGCAGCCCAGGGCCAGCTGCCCCCTCTCTGATTAAACCTGCAGTCTGTCCCTGGCCTGCCTCCCCTGGTCCATCCTCCTCCGTATCACTGTCCATCCTGAAGTCACTGGGCTCACTGAGGTCCGACTCCGGGACCATCCCTGCAGGGGGCTGACACCGGGGGGGTTTGGGCTCCAACCTCTCCTCCTCAGCATCTGTGTCAGCATCAGAGTGCTGAGACCTGAGAGCGATTGTCGTGGTAACAGCACCGGTTATCGTTGTTGTGGGTGATGGAAGCACGGCCTGTCGCGACGCTAACACCGCGTCTTCCGTTACCGTGGCGACATTAGGAGGAGGAAGGTTCATGGTCTGTGTGGCGTCTTCCTCTAAGTCTGTGTCGCTGTCAGACCTGATCTCCAGAGGAGCAGCAGCTGCAGGTCCTACACTGGTGGGTGGATGAAGGAGCCCCGCTGTTCTGCTGCTGGCCGGAGGGGCAAAAGGGTTGTCTTCTTCATCGGTATCACTGTCCAAAAGGATCTCCTGGGGACCAGCAATCCCTGTTCTGATCCCACAAGAATCAGATTCTGGAACTGTTTTAAAATGTGTGTCTGTGTCCTCTTCTTCCACATCTGTGTCAGTGTCTAGGTGGAATTCTACAGGCGGCACTGCACGGGCAGAATCGTCTGGTTTCTCGACCGGATCTGATACGAAGGAGGTAACATTGGTAGCACTGTCCGACACATCAACAACATCATCATCCACATCTGTGTCACTGTCCAGGTGGATCACTGTTGGCTGCACCACTGGGACAGAATCTACTGGTTTCCTCTCCACATCGGCAGCAGTTAGCATTAACTTAGAGTCACCGTCCATAGTATCTCCTTCCTCCACATCAGTATCACTGTCCATGTGGATCTGGCCTGGGTCAGAGTCTGTAGTAGGAGGTTCGGTTGCGGCGGGTGGCGTAACACTGTTTACAGGTGCAGACAGCCCCATCTTCTCCTCTCCCTCTACGTCTGTGTCACTGTCCATGTTAAACTTGCCCTCTGTAGACACCATCGGTGTGGAGGGGGTTAATATATATCTCTCAGCTTGACTGACCTGGTTCACCACTGACACATCCTCCTTTCCTCTTGTCCTTTTCCCAGTTTCCTTCTCTCCTAGTGCCTCTGTGCCTTCCTTCCCCTCCTCCTCTTCTTCGCTGTCGTCCACTATCCCTTGTGCTCTTCTTCTCCTGGGCTGCTGTCTCGGTCCATCCATGTCGCTCTCCTCCTCACTGAAGATCACTATTTTCTTGGGTCTGTTTTTAGCGGAGGAGGGAGTGATGGGGCTCTCGTCCTCACTGTTGGACATCAAAGGAAAGGTGACTTCACTTTGAATACAACGGAATTCAAACACCCACTGTATTCTAATATATATATTTATAGTTAAATATTGAATTATATTTGAAAGTTTTCAGTGATGATATCAGGTTACTGAAGTGTAAATGAATGGATGGGAACTTTACCTCTCTGGAATTACTTTTTTTATAGGACTGAGGAATGTAGAACAGGTGGGACTGGACATGTGGGAGTCAGAATGAGAGACTAACAGAGAAAAAGAGAGAGAGAGGTGTAGAGAGAGAGAACGAAGTAGAGAGAGAGAGAGGTAGAGAGAGAGGGGTAGAGAGAGAGAGGGGTAGAGAGAGAGAAATAGATATTTACAAAACACTGCAACAAAGCTATATCAGATTACAGCAAGTGAAACAATAAACATCATTTTACCAAAGTACTTTCCCCGTTTGTCTCTCTGTCCCTCTCGCTCTCCGTCGGAGTCAGACTCAGATTCAGGCACCAGTGTCCTCTCAGGATGTGTGGGGGTTTGTTCAAACGACAGAGGTATGGCCGGAGTTTTACCCTTTCCACCCAGCTCAGTCGACGACGGTTCCCCCATCTCTCCATTGACTCCTCTACCCTCAGTCGGTCTCTCAGTCTTCGGTGTGCCAGTCTCTCGTCCCAGACCTTGGCCACTAGGGCTTCCTCTGAACTGGGCCTTCCTGTCTGTCCCTGTCCTCCTTCCCCTTCCAGAGTGTGCGTTGGTCGGGTTCTGCAGGTGCCCCTGTCCCCCCCTCTGGTCCACAGAGACATACTGGCAGGGGATGTCAGCTATTACCACACACTCTCCCTCGGTCAGAGCGTAGCGGACATGAGGGGTCAGTTTGGTCCGGCCCTTCCTTGTCCCATTCATGCTCCCCAGGTCCCACACTAAAGCCTCTGTCTCCATGGCGGCAACGTTGCTGCGACAACGGTTGCCGCAAAACATTGAGATGGAGATGACGGTGTGTTGCTTGGATACGGAGCGGGCCACAAGGGGCAGGGAGCAGGAGTTTGGGTTTCGACCCAACACATTCTCTCCCTGGTAGAGGGGCAACTCTGAGAGAGAAAGGGAGAGGGGAGTATCAATAAAATACTGCTTTTAGCAGCAAATATAAACATGTCATAAACTGACATCATAATTTCATGAAAAACTTTGACAAACAAGCTTGTATATTTTTATATATAAAAATATTTTATTTTTTATTTAACCAGGCAAGTCAGTTAAGAACAAATACTTAATTACAATGACAGTGGGTTAACTGCCTTGTTCAGGGGCAGAACGACAGATTTCAACCTTGTCAGCTTGGGGATTCGATCAAGAAACCTTTCAGTTACTGGCCCAACGTTCTAACCACTAGGCTACCTGCTGAATATCTCAAATCTTGTGTTGATGAAACAAAGTAAGAGGGAAAGCAATGCATGCAACAAAATGCCAGCAGTGCGAGATATTGTACAAGACTAGGCGTATTTGTAAAGGTTAAAAGATTATAGAAAGGCTGGGGACATAACAGGGCTCTACTCACCAGTCTCTGGGATGTGTTCATTTTTTAACACCCTGAGTTTGGCCAGTGGCTCTCCTCGCATCTCTCCATCCTCCTCCTCTGACTCTTCCAATATTGAGTCATCGATCAGCTGTGTTGCCTCCATTCACCCTTCAATCTAAAATCAGCCAAAGGGACAGAAAACATGGCAGTAAAACAGTAATTAGTTTGTCAGATAAATTGTTTTATCAGGATGCACTGGCTGGCTAACGTTAGAAGATAGTTATCTAGCTAGCAAGCTAAGTTAGCAGAACGTTTTTAAATGTGACTATGAATCACTTATTCAGTAAAACAAGGCCACCAATTACCATAAAGAACAAATCTTTTATGGATATTCACTTTTTCTTCAAAACAGCAGACTTACTGTGTATGCCTTCGAACGACGAAAAACAATGTGCATTTCCGGTTGAATATGTGCCCGCCTTTGGTGGGTGGGTCCATAAGATTATTGGTCGAAAGGGCTGTCAGTCATGCTCTGATTTGTGATAATTGGGTAAAAAGAATCTCGATCATTATAATTAAGGATTTGATTGGACATGAAAGGTATGACTTGAGCATTTCTTGACGCTCCGGATGACTCGAGATTTCACGTAAGGACCAATGGAATGGTCTAAAATGTTCAAACTCCGCCTACACTGAACCGCCTTTTCACCTTTCGGAGCGATCCAATGAGATTTTACTTTTATTATAGGAATAGGAGTGAATCTTTCAATTATTATTCGGACAGTTTGGGATCTGGTATCATTTGCATCAGTGTTTACACAGCCATTTCCCCTCTCTAATGTCTGTTCTCTGTTTCTTTTATGAACGTGTATTATTTGAATGCATTACTCTGGGTACACATTTCCCAACTCATTATTGTTCCCTTATGTTGTTTCCTTTTATATTATAACAATTGAATGGGAAGAGTAAGAGCATACCATTCTTAAATATAATTTTCTGGCTATTGCACCAATACTAATATAGGCCTATTCTATTGTGTTCATGAATATTCATAGTTTTGTTCAATTTTGAGGCAGTTCAAGCCTTATTGCTGCACTTAATCTTATCCAGATGCTACTCTGTTGTCATAGTGAGGAATAGCGCTGCTTTGGGCCTGTAATATGTTTCATAATGGAAGAATTTGTGTTCATTCACATGCTGTGAGTTTAATGTTATTCCAATTATATAACTAACTTTCATCCTCTCTGGCCCATGATGATGGTATGCATCAACATCCTCCCTAGTGTATCAAACTGTGTGACTCAAAGCACTCACAGTACTCAACAAAAACCCACATATCTTTCTATCTCAGATTTCACATTGTGGATGGAATGATAACTTCTGTCAGTCAAACAGTATGCCTATCGGTACAGGACAAATGAAGACAAGACAAGAGATTAACATTAGTTCATTTATTCACAGTCACAAGGGGTGTGTCTAATTTTCTATAATACTTTCCATTGGATAAAAAAAAAAGCTCAACATTGGTTTTAGGACCCCTTTAACCTTTTCTTGGTTCTAAGTTACTCTAAGTTACTTTGTTTGTTTCCCAATGTGGTTTCACAGCTTCATTTGGCCCTTTGAATACAATCTTCATCTTCAAAGCTCTGTCTTTAAGCGTCATCTTCTTCAGCCTCCTCCTCGAACTCTCCCTCTTCCTCAGCGGTGGCGTCCTGGTACTGCTGGTACTCAGACACCAGGTCGTTCATGTTGCTCTCAGCCTCAGTGAACTCCATCTCGTCCATGCCCTCTCCAGTATACCAGTGCAAGAAGGCCTTGCGGCGGAACATGGCAGTGAACTGCTCAGAGATACGCTTGAACAGCTCCTGGATGGCTGTGCTGTTGCCGATGAAGGTGACAGACATTTTTAGACCACGGGGCGGGATATCGCAGACAGCGGTCTTCACGTTGTTGGGGATCCATTCCACAAAGTAGCTGCTGTTCTTGTTCTGGATATTAAGCATCTGCTCGTCCACCTCCTTCATGGACATTTGGCCCCGGAACACTGCGGCCACAGTAAGGTAGCGGCCGTGGCGAGGGTCGCAGGCGGCCATCATGTTTTTTGCGTCGAACACCTGCTGGGTAAGCTCGGGCACGGTGAGGGCACGGTACTGCTGGCTGCCCCTGCTGGTGAGGGGGGCGAAGCCGGGCATGAAGAAGTGCAGACGGGGGAAGGGCACCATGTTGACGGCCAGTTTGCGGAGGTCAGCGTTGAGCTGGCCAGGGAAGCGCAGGCAGGTGGTGACGCCGCTCATGGTGGCTGACACCAGGTGGTTGAGGTCACCGTAGGTGGGCGTGGTCAGTTTGAGCGTGCGGAAGCAGATGTCATAGAGGGCCTCGTTGTCGATGCAGAACGTCTCGTCTGTGTTCTCCACTAGCTGGTGAACGGAGAGGGTGGCGTTGTACGGTTCCACCACTGTGTCTGATACCTGGAAAGAAACAACGAGAGAGAGAGAGATGAGAGTACATTATATTATCCGCCTCATTAAGTAAATTTGCATTGAAGCACTAGAAAAATTATGTACAAAGAAGAAACACTCAATATACACACTATATATTTTTTTACTGCAAGATCTTAAACACATTTGAACAATACACTTTTATCTGATAAATCAGTGCACAATTGGCCGCAGCGATCTGAATTGCAAGTACGGCTGACATGACAGTACCTTCGGTGAGGGCACCACGCTGAAGGTGTTCATGATGCGGTCGGGGTACTCCTCTCTGATCTTGCTGATGAGCAGGGTGCCCATGCCCGACCCCGTGCCTCCGCCCAGGGAGTGGGTGAGCTGGAAGCCCTGCAGGCAGTCACAGTTTTCTGACTCCTTCCTCACTACGTCCAGGACAGAGTCCACCAGCTCTGCTCCCTCTGTGTAGTGGCCCTTTGCCCAGTTGTTACCAGCACCGCTCTGGCCTGAAGGAAGGGGAGAAGGGAAGAATAGGAAGGAGAAGACATTGAACTTATATTGTATATGAAACAAATCTAGTAATGATAATCAATACCCCCCCCCCCATTCTACTGGGTTCTCTTGGGTGCCCAGTTCTAACATGTCTTTTTCACACTCACTAGCTGAAACTTTTTCTGTTATGTCCATCACCAACCATTACCTACAAACAGGTTGTATGTCCACCTACCAAACACAAAGTTGTCTGGCCTGAAGATCTGTCCAAAGGGTCCGGACCTCACAGAGTCCATGGTGCCAGGCTCAAGATCCACGAGGACAGCCCTGGGCACATATTTACCACCTCCATGAGAGACAGAGACAGAGGGGAGGAGGGAAAAGACACCAGCTGAATACTGCAGGAAACCATTACTAAAACAACTCTCCACCAGCATAGCCATATAGACTGGGTTAAATATGCTTCATTATAAAATGTAGCAGGATCATGGCAATAGATTTAGGGGTGTGGTACCTGTTGCCTCGTTGTAGTAGACACTGATTCTGTCCAACTGCAGGTCGCCGTCTCCATGGTAGGTGCCGGTGGGGTCGATCCCGTGCTCATCGCTGATCACCTCCCAGAACTACAGACACAACATTGATGACAGCACATCAGTTTCCTGGGCATTTTGTACATATGCCACATGTTTTATAGAGAGAGGAATACATAGCAAACAAAGACTGAAGCATGAGCCAAAATGTCTGAAATCACTGTCTCTCTTGTTGTGGAGTATGATGAAAACAACAGGAAATTCTTTGCTCACTAAACCAAATGTAACCAGTTCTTTAAAAGAAGTGCAGGAGCTGTCTTTTTCCAAGACGGTCCATTAGATTATGTTCACCTAAATTCACAAACTACATAATGATATAGAGACCTCTGATTATTCAATGTTATTCATACTTATTTTTGATGACTTCTTCATGACTTTTAACCAAATTTTCATGACTATTATTATAGCCTACATGAAAAAGTAAGCATTATTGATACTGGAAGGCTGTTGTGTCTGATCCCATTTAGGCCTACCATCTCCTGCTGTTGTGCCCTTGATCAAGGCTCTTAACCCCCACAAAGTATAACTGAACTGTTAGTTACATGTCAACATGTGGTCAACATGTGGTCAACCCTCCATCTGGAAAGCTCCTGGGTGTGAAGGCTTGGCTTTTGATCCGGCCCTGAAACACTCAAGTCTGCCTATCAAGGTCCTGTTGAGCAGCTGATGTTTAGGCTACAATGTGGTTAGACCAGGGCTTGAACAAAAGCCTGCAGTAGCTATCCTGTAGGATGGTTGCCAGCTTTGATATAAAATATTTCAACATTACAACCACATACTTTTGTCTTTATTAAATTATTCCCCCATTCAATGAATCAGGGATCAAATGGATAAGGTAGGTTACTTGATAGCAAGGTATCTTATTTATTTATTTATTTATTTATTTATTTTCACCTTTATTTAACCAGGTAGGCTAGTTGAGAACAAGTTCCCATTTACAACTGCGACCTGGCATCCAACTAGACATGTTAATAAATAATGCTCACATATTCATGTTTCAGGGGAGATCTATGTACAGCAAGTTATTTTTCAATTAGGCCATTCTTAGAATATATTTAAACGTTGTTGCAATTTCATGGCTGTTGTTTAACAGAGGGGAATCCCAGCTTTCCAACCGTGCAGATTTATTTAGGCTATCTACAGTGCCGGTGGAAAGGTGACAACGACATGAATGCTTAGTTAGCTATAGTTAACTAGCAAGATAACTGCTACAAGTGATGTTTAGAATTGGCCATCTAGTTAATCTGTTGTCTGTCATTTTTTGTATACCTGCTGCTGAAATGTCGCACTCTCTCTCCTCAAGCAACGGTCCACTCGCACTGGCACACAAGCAGCACACATACACGCACTGAAGGGTCATTCTGATAATGGCTGATATGTTGATTTTTAAGTGATTGATAATATTTAAAAGTGTTCCTTCATGAATTACATTAACACAACTTGGAACAGCGCATCATGTGCATTCAGGTAGGCGCATTTTCAATCTGCAGTCTCAAACAGCCTACTTTCACGCACAGATTCACAGACTGGCGGCAAATAAACTTGAACAGAGCGGAATCAGGAAATGAATGGCCACTTTCCATTGCTATTCAATACAGATATCGCCTATATTCCGCCTTGATCAACGTTTTTGGCCTCGGTGTGTAAATCTGGATCAGCGATAGGCTACTTTGTTTTGTAGAGGAGATTTGAAGTACCGGTACGCCGCTCTGGACAACTCCAGCCCAAATCAAGCACGGAATGTAACACCATAGAGTGGTCAATTCACTGGTGGACAGAAGAGGAAATTGCCTCAGGCCTCACACCAGCAAGGGCCCTCATAAACTGGGCATGAAAAAAAAATCCATGATAAAACAAAAAATCTGAGCTTTTTTATACCGATCAGATATAGAACAGATACTTCAAAACATACTTCCTTTTTTATTAAATGTTTGACTATCTTTATAAATGTTTGGAATATCTGTTTTTACACGTATGCATCTGTTATTCAATGCATGTCTATGGGCTAATGGCAGTAAGGCCAAATTCAATGTTTCATGTACTGAACAAAAATATAAACGCAACATGCAACAATTTCCTTGATTTTACTGAGTTACAGTTCATAGGAGTAAATGAGTTAATTGAAATGAATTCATTAGGCCCTAATCTATGGATTGCACATGACTGGGAATACAGATATGCATTTGTTGTTCACAGATACCTTAAAAAAAGGGCCTTGCAATGGGCTTCAGGATCTCGTGACACGAGTTTTGTGCATTCAAATTGCCATCGATAAAATGCAATTGTGTTCATTGTCCGTAGTTTATGCCTGCCCATACCACAACCCCACCGCCTCCATTGACGCTTGCAAACCGCTCACCCACACGACGCCATACACATGGTCTGCAGTTGGTCTGCGGTTGTGAGGCCGGTTGGATGTACTGCCAAATGATATAAAACGACGTTGGAGACATTTAAATCTGGCAACAGCTCTGGTGGACATTTCTGCAGTCAGCATGCCAATAGCACGCTCCCTCAAAACTTGAGACATCCATGGCATTGTGTTGTGTAACAAAACTACACATTTTAGAGTGGCCTTTTATTATCCCCAGCACAAGGTGCACCTGTGTAATGATCATGCTGGTTAGTCATCTTCTTGATATGCCACACCTGTCAGGTGGATGGATTATCTTGGAAAAGGAGAAATGCTCACGAAGAGGGATGTAAACAAATATGTGCACAAAATTTGAGAGAAATAAGGTTTTTGTTCATATGGAACAGTTCTGGGATCTTTTATTTTAGCTCATGAAACATTGGACCAACACTTTACATGTTGCGTTTATATATATATATATTATTTTTTTATCTACAGGCATCCTAAAATTCTAAATTATATAGCTAAATGATCCTTCGCATGACTATCTTAAAACAATTCCATGTTAGCTTAATAAAAACCCACCCATAGACAGGTGCTGCTGATAATACTGCCATCGTCATCGAGGCAGAGGACATATGTGTGTGTAGACAATGTATCTGATGCTATGAAGCAATAAAGATTATGGCATGTCATACTCTTTTTGGCCAGACAGCATCAGATACATGGGCTACATATAGTAAGACAGAGGGGCGCTGTTTTGCTCGCTTGGATGATTTCTCAGGTGAGTTTCAGTCACTTGCGAATTGAAGAAAATTTGGCAGGTGCACAGTGCACTGTTCAGATGCTGGAATTATTTTGAATGAACGTGCAAAGGTAACCTACTTTTTTAAGTGATTTGTTTGACAATCAGATGAAAACATCATGACTGGTTGTGTTCATGGCACATTAAAAGGTAATACATTTTTACAGTTAAATTACATGTCTTTACCATAAATCCATAAAAAGACTGGCCTCTTCCTGGGGCCTGCAAATCACTAAGTCGGCCCTGGGTCAATTTAAATATTCATAGACTGAGATAGATGGCTATAATAGTGTTATTGGAACATAGGAGGCGTTTAAAAGGCCCTGTGAGGAGAGGGAGAGAACACAAAGGACACACAGATCTTTTGTTAGACAAATATTAAAATGAAATCCATTTGCAGGCAGTCAGAGTTAATTGAAAAAGCTGATCATCTCTAGATCTGTAATCGTGTCTAGTTCACCCCTTGAGGAGTATGCTTGCGTGTTTGTGTGCGTGTATGAACTTTTGTTTCAGACATTTGTTTATGTTGGTGTCTCTGCTAATTTTCTGTAAACAGCAGCATTAAGAGAGGATTTGGGATAATCTAGATAAACAGTCTGTATGTCAGATCAGTAGTTAAGAGAGATTTGAGGGTACTCAACTGTATGGACTCAATATACAGTAGCAATCAGTGTTTTGATAAACCATGTAGGCTCAGGCAAAGTGACCTTAACCTTAATGTTATTCTAACTAACGCTTTACTAAACTAACAGTTACATGGACACCAGCGAGGTTCACTGTCCATTGAAGTAGCTTACACTACCGTTCAAAAGTTTGGGGTCACTTAGAAATGTCCTTGTTTTTAAAAGAAAAGCAAAATTTTTGTCCATTAAAATAACATCAAATTGATCAGAAATACAGTGTAGACATTGTTAATGTTGTACAATTCGGCAGATTTTTTTATGGAATATCTACATAGGCGTACAGAAGCCCATTATTAGCAACCATCACTCCTGTGTTCCAATGGCACGTTGTGTTAGCTAATCCAAGTTTATAATTTTAAAAGGCTAATTGATCATTAGAAAACCATTTTGCAATTATGTTAGCACAGCTGAAAACTGTTGTTCTGATTAAAGAAGCAATAAAACTTGCCTTTAGACTAGTTGAGTATCTGGAGCATCAGCATTTGTGGGTTTGATTACAGGCTAAAAATGGTCAGAAACAAAGGACTTTCTTCTGAAACTCGTCAGTCTATTCTTGTTCTGAGAAATGAAGGCTATTCCATGCGAGAAATTGCCAAGAAACTGAAGATCTCGTTCAACGCTGTGTACTACTCCCTTCACAGAACAGTGCAAACTGGATCTCACCAGAATAAGAATAGAAAGAGGAGTGGGAGGCCCTGGTGCACAACTGAGCAAGAGGACAAGTACATTAGAGTGTCTAGTTTGAGAAGCAGACGCCTCACAAGTCCTCAACTGGCAGCTTCATTAAATAGTACCCGCAAAACATCAGTCTCAACGTCAACAGTGAAGAGGCGACCCCCGGAATGCTGGCCTTCTAGGCAGTTGCAAAGAAAAAGCCAAATCTCAGACTGGCCAATAAAAAGAAAAGATTAAGAGGGGCAAAAGAACACAGACACTGGACAGAGATATGGCTTTTTCTTTGCAACTCTGCCTAGAAGGCATCTGTTTCTCAAACTAGACACTCTAATGTACTTGTCCTCTTGCTCAGTTGTGCACCGGGGCCTCCCACTCCTCTTTCTATTCTGGTTAGAGACAGTTTGCACTGTTCTGTGAAGGTAGTAGTACACAGTGTTGAACGAGATCTTCAGTTTCTTGGCAATTTCTCGCATGGAATAGCCTTCATTTCTCAGAACAAGAATAGACTGACGAGTTTCAGAAGAAAGACCTTTGTTTCTGGCCATTTTGAGCCTATAATCGAACCCACAAATGCTGATGCTCCAGATACTCAACTAGTCTAAAGAAGGCCAGTCTTTCAAAAGCAAGGACATTTCTAAGTGACCCCAAACTTTTGAACGGTAGTGTACATTCAATGTGGATTTCAATTTAATGTGAAATTGTATTGATCTCAGAGACATATGATGTATATGTATGACCTGATTGTATCATCAACCTATATACTGGAGCTGCCTTCTTGACCAAGTCTCCCTACAAAAAGAGATTCCTTGTCTCAATAGGACTTCTCAGTCTAAAGAAAAGTTGAATGAAAAGAATAGACTGTGCCATGACGTAATCCAAAGGAAAATGTTTTATTCATAGGGCACCTCTCTCTTTCTTACACACTCCCCTTCTTGTCCATCGCTCTCTCGCTCATTCTCCTCATCTCTGTCTGTCTCTCTTCCTCCAGTAGTATCAAATTAAATCGGTGTTGAACCCAGTGACTTCACCGTCTGTTACGTCAGCTGTTTCCTCTGTCTGTATGTCCCTCCCCCACCCCATCCGCCCCTAATTTGGTTAGGGGAGGACAGACATTGATTAGAATGAGGCGGGCAGTGCTACTGTACGGCCTTGCTTTTAAGTGGACATTATTAAAATCAATCGTAGCAGATGGAAAAGGCTCTGCCATCATGATAATGATGAGCTGTACTGTATGTCTGAGGAAGGAATGACCTTGGTATGGTTCTGTGACTCTATAATGACCATGGACCTGGGGTAGTCATGACAACCTTAGACACCCTGATACAGAGAATATGGATTTGATTGGTCTGACTGGACCATTATGTCCTCCATTGTAAGCCTATATGAGCTATCAACCAGAAAGACTATCTAACAGTTTCACCCATAGGCCTATGAGAGACTGGGTGGGGTTGGGGTACTTGTTCTATCTGATGATGTCAAGGCTTATTTTACATGGGAAATGGACCACTAACACAAACCAGTCACACACTACAAAATCTAAATATTATCTCAAAGAGAACAAAGCAATGTCAAAATTTTATCTCTACAATTTGGAAAAGCCCAAACAACTGACAGCCCTCTCAAATTGTATTTTATTCCCTTTCCATCATTTTAAATTATGCACGCCCCTCTCTTCTAAATGCTCTCCTGCAACACCTCTCACACACCAATGGAAAACTCTGTCAGCGTCTACACAGCCCGCTGGAATAAATCGAATCGATATATCGATCCAGTATCTGAAGGAAAACATGTCATTTGGCTCTTGCGCATAGCAGGCTACATGAATAGATGTGATTGTCTTGAACGCAAGATTCTCACATATGCGAGGCAAAAGGGCAAGTGACCATTTCACAGTTTGACAGACCATGACAAGTTAAGAATAGGTTGATTTCAGACAATAATGCGAGAGCAGCTTTAATGCGATCTGGAGACGTAGACTCGCCAGAGATCCCCGTTAAACCGATATTCCTAGAGAATTGCACACCGCAATTCCACACACCGGCTCACACAGACCCACACACACATGCATTTATCACAGAGTTTTTAATTGTGGAGTTACAATACTTTAACAAATGGTAGCTATCACACACCCAATTAACTCTGCATATTGTATGAAATAATATTTCAATAGGCCTACATCGTCTCCAAATAGAATGGTAGCCTAATAGGGTGAATGTGACTGGATGATTATCCATTCTTTGTAGTAGTTTTCAGTTGTGTTGATTCATTTGAAACACGCCTTTACTATATTATAGACAGTCATTCAATAAATACTGAGAATGTAAGGTTTTATTATAAGGTTTAAAAAGGAAGCCACTACCACTTTTTGTGGTAAGACAAAAGCTCAAAGCATAGTGGTCTCATCTCGCGCTATATCCTAATCGAATGTTTCAAATCCAACCTGACAAAAAAATAAAAATTATATGAAACTGCAACAGTTAGACTACAACAGAAGTTCATAATTAAGATGATAAAAGTATAGGTTCTTACCTTGGCGCCAATCTGGTTACCGCACTGGCCGGCTTGGATATGCACGATTTCCCTCATGTTGACTGGTAAAAATGTTGAGACACAAAGAGACAGCGAACCATGAAGACCCAACCGAACTAGTGTGGACAATGGTTTTGGTAATCTGGACACGAGAATGCTGCCAGCAGCACAAATAATGATGTCACTTTCATATGGTAATGAGGAAACTCCAAAATAAAAGGCCGCATTTCAAAACATTACAATGTGGATAACTCATTCAAAGATAATGCATTTTAATCACTGGACACTTCTATTGTGACAAGAAAATGCAATTAGTAATTTATTAAAATAAATAAAAAATATGAATTTAATTTTTTTATTTTTATATACCAATAATGAAAAAATACAATGTTGACGTTGGTATGTTGAGAATATTGGGCTGTAGAGAGAGAACTTTTCTACCTGTCTCAGCTAAAGTGGGTGGAAAATACTCAGTAGGGTCTCTACTAACCAGATGTGTAGTTTTGGATGGGATTGTGTCGTACATATCCAGAAACACATCTTTAAATGGTAGTGTGGTACTATCCATGGTTCTGAAATCAGTGCACAAAAAACGAACAAAAACATTTATTACGAGTTAAATGTAATGAATATTAACCAGGCTGTTAAGACAGTCTAACCAATCACACATTCTGAACAGCAATGGAGAAATGCATTTACAAGTTGTAGGCTGATATGTGATTCTTATCTATTAAGGTTTGCAGTATACAGCAAAGGCATAGGACTATTACCTAGTTTAAAAAAATTATAACAAAGACAAGATTATTTAGAAGCTATATTGTCATGATGATGGATCAAGGTCAGCAAAGGGTCTTTTTGTAGAGTTTAAAATGTACTACAAGAGACAACAAGGCTACATGGCTAACAGTACACAGTATAATCAAGCTTTCAGAACAACAATGGGGAACATTCTTTACAAGTTATAGGCCTCTATGTTTTTCTTTTTCTATCAAGGTTAGCAGTATACAGTAAAGGCCCATTAACTAAGTGTTCTAAACCAATAACAGAGACAAGATTGAAAGATAATACATAATACAGAGAGGGGTTTATTATCTATCAAGGTCAGTAGTCATTTTCTGTAGAGTTTAAAATGCATTACGTAGTAATTTTCTCTCTGATAACTCAGAAAAAACTTAGTCTCACATGCCATTGTGACAAAGTGTACCCACATTGCCCTTTAATAAGACTGCTTTAGAGAATAAGTACACATGAACACCAGTACCGTCTGACTGTTTTCTAAAATAGGGACACCGATGAGGAAATTCATAGTTTAGTGTCACATCCACCACAAATCCATGCATTGCCAGATACTGTAATGCCAAGTTTAAGTAGTTTATCCTTTCATTCTCTTTCATATTGGCTTAAGGAATCAATAATTGTAATTGAATATAATGCAATTACTGCTGCTAACTACAGTATATGTTGCATATCTATGGCTATAACTGTCCAATGTGACTTTAAGTTCACAGTAACTATCACATGCTCAAAAGCCACCAATTGTGCACCATTCCAGGCACATTTGGCGTAATCTCTTTGCTGTCACAAAACAGACTGTAATTCCTGACTTGCAAAAGATGCAAGGGACTTTAACACAAATTGTTCTTTCAGATGTGACTTCAAAAGATCATTGTACCTATCAATTATTCTATCCTTGAACCACTTGTTGTCATGGCTTAATAATCCTCTTTAGTAAGTGGAGATGGGAGAGTTTTGGTTGCCTTTGTTTAGAACTAGATGAGTCATTCTTTGTGCATTTGTCAGAGCACAGATTACTTTTGTCTTTCTGAAGAAAATCTAATATTTTTTTCACTGTGTTTCTTCTCTTATGATACCAGATAGAACACAGCTTGCTTCAGGAGTTCTTGGACCTTCTCTAAGGTAATACCATGTATTGCGTTGAAGTGAAAGAAGTGGGTGGAGTAAGGAGTCACCAGTACTCTGTATTAAACCAATTGCCCAGCACAAGAGACCCATTTATGTTTTGCAGACTGAGTAATTCCAATAACATATATTTTATTAAGTGTTTAAATATAGCCTACACAATAGCTTTCAACATGCCAGTATTTATGTACACTTTTAAAAGAAATGCTGGTATAAATAATACAATATGTCAAATTATCCATTTTTTTTTTTTAGAGGTGGTTGCAATGCTGTGAAAAACAGTTGTACTGCACTAGAGTGCAAAAAAAAGGATATTCCAAAGTTTAGCATGTCTTTGCAGGGGGACTCTTGTTTTTATTTTGATATAATCTGTGATCGTGCTCCAGTATAATATCCTACTGCTAGGAGAATGGTAATCCTCTGGACAGGGTCCAGAGAGAGGCTGGAGGGCTGGGCTGGAGACTGGGAGTGATTTTCATATCATAAGGTGGGGATCAATTTCTTTTCCATTCATACCCCATTCACGAAGTGTATTGAACAAACAACTAAATTACTACTTATAAACATTAAATTTACCCCCAACTCTCTTTAATTTTAAAGTTTTTATGATTTTTCAGTCTTGAAGTTGAACCTGTAAGTGACAGTTCGAAATTTACTGGGGGGGGTGGGGAGGGTTCAACTGAAGCTGTCATAAAAAAAACTGCACCCCCATCCCCAACATTAAAACATATTTTCACATGACCCTCCTCTGGTACTGTAAAAAAATGGCACACCCTTCCCCCTCATAGAATTACCTCACAATAATGTTTACGACCGCAAATAACAATAACTGTGGCAACCCTGTGTTTATAAACGTGGCTATGGACTGTGTCACTAAAGCATGCTTTTGTGGCACAGTCACCTTGTTTCGAGAGAGATTTACATGGTGATCAAAACGTCATGCCAGGGCAAGCCCTTATTTTAAGTGTTTCTTAAATCCCCTATGGGAAAAATTAAGGGTGTTCAAATTATTGGAACCATTTCCTTGTTTGACAGCTAGATTCCTGGGTATTATGACATCTCCAATTCTGTCTCCTAGAGATGAATGTAAAAGTGCAACTCAATCCCAGAACAACAGCAAAGGACCTTGTGAAGATGCTGGAGGAAACAGGTACAAAAGTATCTATATCCACAGTAAAACAAGTCCTATATCGACATAACCTGAAAGGCCGCTCAGCAAGGAAGAAGCCACTGCTCCAAAACCGCCATAAAAAAGCCAGACTACGGTTTGCAACTGCACATGGGGACAAAGGTTGTCCTCTGGTCTGATGAAACAAAAATAGAACTGTTTGGCCATAATGACCATCGTCTTGTTAGGAGGAAAAAGGGGGAGGCTTGCAAGCCGAAGAACACCATCCCAACCATTAAGCACGGGGGTGGCAGCATCATGTTGTGGGGGTGCTTTGCTGCAGGAGGGACTGGTGCACTTCACAAAATAGATGGCATCATGAGGCAGGAAAATTATGTGGATATATTGAAGCAACATCTCAAGACATCAGTCAGGAAGTTAAAGCTTGGTCACAAATGGGTCTTCCAAATGGACAATGACCCAAGCATACTTCCTAAGTTGTGACAAAATGGCTTAAGGACAACAAAGTCAAGGTATTGGAGTGGCCATCACAAAGCCCTGACCTCAATCCTATAGAAAATTTGTGGGCAGAACTGAAAAAGCGTGTGCGAGCAAGGAGGCCTACAAACCTGACTCAGTTACACCAGCTCTGTCAGGAGGAATGGGCCAAAATTCCCCCAACTTATTGTGGGAAGCTTGTGGAAGGCTACCCGAAACGTTTGACCCAAGTTAAACAATTTAAAGGCAATGCTACCAAATACTAATTGAGTGTATGTAAACTTCTGACCCACTGGGAATGTGATGAAAGAAATAAAAGCTGAAATAAATCATTCTCTCTACTATTATTCTGACATTTCACATTCTTAAAATAAAGTGGTGATCCTAACTGACCTAAGACAGGGAATTTTTACTAGGATTAAATGTCAGGAATTGTGAAAAACTGAGTTTAAATGTATTTGGCTAAGGTGTATGTAAACTTCCGACTTCAACTGTATAT
>QNTS01006686.1:5354-26088 GCA_003317085.1 Hucho hucho
CGTGGCCAGACCTATGTCATTACTGAGGTCAAATGGGGCGGCAAGGAGAGGTCCTGTGCTTTGATTTAGACTGGGTCCAGATTGTGGTGTTCTCTGCCTTGCCTGTTGTAATTTAATGCAGGATCAGAGGCATGTCCACTTAGGCCTTAGGTCAGCACCCGTGTGTGTGTGTGTGTGTGTGTGTGTGTAGTGTCAATTACTGGCAGAAAGACAGAATTCCCCCTCTCTTCTTGGCATAGCGCCAACCTAATCTCAAACACATTCATCAGTTTATGGTTACTATGGAAACAAATATGGAACCAAGACCAAAATGCTGTACACGCCCCTCGGATAAGCAACCCACCTGTGAAACAGCCCAGTTTATTATAGGGGAACCCCAGCAGACTCACCTGTAGTCAGAATGATGAGTCTGGGGTCCTGGGGAAGACAACCGCAGGTTAACACAGGTTGTGTGTGTGTGTGTGTGTGTGCATGCACGTGTGCATGTATGTGTGTGAGTGTGCACATCTTACCTCTCCCCTGTAGCGAGCAACATTGAGAGAAGGGAACTCTTCTGAGTATCTGACGCTGAAGTTGACCACGTTGGCCAGATGAGCCGATACGTGCACAACTGGGGGTTACAACAGAGGAAAACTCACTCTCATACACATCTCTTTCTCTATTCAGCATACTCAACAATAGCGATGGGGGAATAATCGATACAGTCACATATCGCAATATTATTTTGGACAATATTATATAGATACTTTAACTTCAAGTATCGATTTGTTTGTTTTTTGTTTTTGCTACGTAGCGTTAGCTTGTTCTCCATCTTCTTTTTAAATAGTAAGCCAACATGTTTTCAGTCTTTCCATGACCGATTAAAACTCTCATGCTCTCTCCGGCACCTATATAACCTTAACCCTTTAGCCTGACTCCTAACCTCTCAACCCTAACTAACGATTTTTTATTTCTTTTTTATTTAACTAGGCAAGTCAGTTTCTTATTTACAATGACGGCCTACCCTACCCAGGCCAAACCCTAACAACGCTTCGCCAATTGCGCGCCGTCCTATGGGACTCCCAATCACGGCCAGATGTGATACAGCATGGAATTGAACCAGGGTCTGTAGTGACGCCTCTAGCACTGAGATGCAGTGCTTTAGACTGCTGCACCACTCGGGAGCCCAGATGTTAGTGTTAGCCACATAGCCACCACGATAACATTAGACAAATTGGAATTTGCAACATATCATACGTACGTTTTGCAAATTCGTACATTTTGTGGCATATCAATATTGTGGCATATCAAGAAGCTGACTAAACAGCATGATCATTACACAGGTGCATCTTGTTCTGGGGCAAACAAAAGGCCACTAAAATGTGCAGTTTTGTCACACAAAACAATGTCACAGATGTCTCAAGTTTTGAGGGAGTGTGCAACTGGCATGCTGACTGTAGGAATGTCCACCAGAGCTGTTGCCAGAGAATATAATGTTAATTTCTCTACCATAAACCGCCTCCAACATTGTATTAGAGAATTTTTCACTATGTGAGACCAGTACAAATGAAAACGTATGCATTCACTACTTTAAGTCGCTCTGGATAAGAGCATCTGCTAAAATGTAAATCCATAGATTAGGGCATAATGCACTTATTTCAATTGACTGATTTTAAACTGTTGCGTTTACATTTTTGTTCAGTATAGAATCGTGAGAATCGAAATACATATTGTATTGGTAACTAATTAACATGATAATATCGTATCGTGAGGTCCCTAGCATTTCCCAGCCCTACTCACCAATACATCCTTACTGAGTCACTGAGCGACACACACACACACTCACACATCTCTTTGTCTATTCAGCATACATCTTCCTGAGTAACTGAGCGACACACACACACACATACTTATCTCTCTGACATCATGGCTTAAACATGCATCTCCCCAACAGCTGACAGAGACAAGGGGTAGTTATCTCCCCCCCCCCCTCTCTCTCTCTCTCTCTCTCTCTCTATTCACCTTCAATTACCCTCTCAATTTCTTCCCCCTGCCTCCTCTTTCTCCCTTTGTTCTCCATTGTTCTCTGGGTGTAATTGGTTGTGTCAGAAGTTTGGAACTTTGCAATTAGAACATTACATCTCCACAGCCAGGAAACAGGCTGGGGGTGAGGGAGCGGAAGAGGAGAGAGGGGGGAGGGAGAGAGGGTTAAGGGAGAGGGGGGGGTAGGAAGGAGACTTGGGTTGAAGGAGACCAGGGAGAAACCAGCTCCCAATGACGTCAGTGAGGCAGCTGTGTGTGTCCCTCTCTCACTCATTGTCTCTCTCTCTCACACACACACGTACACACGCACATACACACACAGCTCTATTTCCCCTGGAAGAGCTGGAAACTCTCCGAATCTGAATGCATACGCCCATTTCCATGGAAAAGGATCCATGAGCACCAACATGGGAAGTTCATAGGAGCATATCAAATTGGGTGTCAAATAAAAGCTAAGAGTCTATATTTTAAGGAAAGTGTCACGACTTCCACCGAAGTCGATCCCTCTCCTTGTCCGGGCGTAGTTCGGTGGTTGACGTCACCGGTCTTCTAGCCATCGCCGATCCACTTTTTATTTTTCCATTTGTTTTGTCTTTGTTTCTACACACCTGGTTTTAATTCCCAAATTACATGTTAATTATTTAACCCTCTGTTTCCCCCATGTTTGTGTGCGCATTTATATTCATTCATCCGTTTTGTTACGATACGGCTGGTTGTTTTGTTTGCCGGGTTTCTGTATTAACGCCCGTTACTTTGTGAGACCAGTAATTTTCCCGCACTTTGTATCGTTTATGTACTGGTGCTGTTGTTATTAAATACCTTGTCCACACATCTCTGCTCTCCTGCGCCTGACTCACTGAACCTGTACCCACAATCCAGAAACACGCACCTCAAATGGAGTCAGCAGGAGCAGTTACCCCGGTACCAGGGGTTGAGGAGCGCGTCCAGCAGCATGAGGCAATGCTACAACATCTCGGCATCGCCATGGATCGCATCCTACAGACTATAGAGCGCTGGGAGAGAAGAGGAGTTCCTCCAGCCTCTCCACCAGCACCACCAAGGGCACCGCTGATCACCCCACCCGGTCCCAGTGGAATTCTCTTCCGAGGGAGTACAATGGGAAAGCAGCGGGATGTCAGGGGTTCCTGCTCCAACTGGAGCTCTACCTGGCAACCGTGCACCCGGCTCATTCGGACCGGGAGAGCGTGTCCGCCCTCGTCTCCTGCCTCTTAGGGAAATCCCAACGCCGTATGGGAGGAAGGAGGAACGGTGCTGGACTAATTCGAGGATTTCACCCGCCGCTTCCGGGCAGTATTCGACCACCCGCCTGAGGGGCGGGTGAACGTCTCGTGCACCTGAGGCAGGGGACGAGGAGCGCATAGGAGTTCGCCTTGGACTTCCGGACCCTGGCCGCCGGCGCGGGGTGGAACGACAGGGGCCTGATCGATCACTATTGTTGTAGTTTGCATGAGGACGTCCGTCGGGAGTTGGCCTGCAGGGACACAACTCTGACCTTCGACCAGCTGGTGGACCTGTCCATCCAAATGGATAATCTGCTGGCTACCCGCGGACGTCCAGATCGGGGTCTGTCGATTCCATCCCCCAGCACCACCGCTCCGACGCCCATGGAGCTGGGAGGTGCTGCAATTAGGGCGACCGGAGGAGGGGCCGAGCCATGCACCATCTGTGGCAGTCGGTGCTGGGGAGGTTCCTGAGAAATGTCTGTTCTTCAAACAGTCCGTCTCCTTCCTAGGGTACCGCATTTCCACATCAGGGGTGGAGATGGAGTGTGACCTAATTTCAGCCGTGCGTAATTGGCCGACTCCCACCACGGTAAAGGAAGTGCAGCGGTTTCTAGGGTTTGCCAACTACTACCGGAGGTTTATCTTGGGCTTTGGTCAGGTAGCGGCTCCCATTACCTCACTGCTGAAGGGGGGACTTGTGCGTTTGCAGTGGTCAGCTGGGGCGGACAGGGCTTTTGGTCACCTGAAGGCTCTGTTTACCTCAGCTCCCGTGCTGGCTCATCGGATCCCTCTTTGACGTTCATAGTGGAGGTGGACACGTCCGAGGCTGGGATAGGAGCTGTGCTCTCTCAGCGCTCGGGAACACCACCAAAGCTCCGCCCCTGTGCCTTTTTTTCAAAGAAGCTCAGCCCGGCAGAGCGAAACTATGACGTGGGGGACCGGGAGCTGTTGGCTGTCGTGAGGGCTCTGAAGGCGTGGAGGCATTGGCTTGAGGGGGCTAAACACCCTTTTCTCATCTGGACTGACCACAGCAATCTGGAGTACATCCGGGCGGCGAGGAGACTGAACCCTCGCCAGGCAAGGTGGGCCATGTTCTTTACCCGTTTTGTTTTCACCCTGTCCTACAGACCAGGTTCCCAGAACGCGAAGGCAGACGCACTGTCCCGGATGTATGACACAGAGGAGCGGTCCATGGATCACACTCCCATACTCCCGGCCTCTTGCCTGGTGGCACCGGTAGTGTGGGAGCTGGACGCGGACATCGAGCGGGCGTTACGTACAGAGCCCACTCCTCTCCAGTGTCCAGCTGGGCGTCTGTACGTTCCATCTGCTGTCCGCGACCGTTTGATCTATTGGGCTCACACGTCACCCTCCTCTGGTCACCCTCTCTCTCTCTCTCTCTCTCTCCGGGCATCGGTCGGACAGTGCGCTGTCTTAGTGGGAAGTACTGGTGGTCCACCTTGGCTAAGGATGTGAGGGTTTATGTTTCTTCCTGCTCGGTGTGCGCCCAGTGCAAGGCCCCTAGGCACCTGCCCAGAGGGAAGTTACCATCCTTACCCGTTCCACAACGGCCGTGGTCGCAGCTTCTAAGTCCTGCCATCTCCTCCCTTTGCCCGGTCTCCCTACGGCCCTACAGACTGCGGAGGCCCTGTTCAATCACGAACCAGTACCCACAATCCTGACAGAAAGAAGGCATAGATACATTTTTCAACCATTTTCCATCTTAAAAATGAGGCATAAGTGACGGCTTTGATTTCTGGATGAACAGATGAAAAAAGGATCTTGGAATACATCTAGCAGAAAAAGTCTTAAAAGGTATTAGAAATACATCCAAACACAATAATAACACATGTAATAACATAAAGACCCCTGCCAACTAATATCAACACTTACATTTTATTTTGGAGAAATTGTTTACCTTCTGTAAGTTTAAGAAATATTGCCTTGTGTCTTGTAATTCCGTTACCAAAAACCCACATATCTTGAAGATATTTTCACATTTCTCTCCCTCATGTGGAGGGAGGATTAGGAACATTCACAGAAGTAACAAGTATCAAGTAGACCTACCAATTAGTTATAGTGATTTTACTGGTATCAATTTTGTTTATTAATTATTAAGTGATTTAAACTCATAATTCCGTTACCAATTTGGTAACGTAATTATCACAGTTGAATTGGCTACAATGGAAAATCATAATAGTCACAAACCACAGTTGGGTCACCTGGTACTGTCCTCCCTTTCACTGGCATACAGCTCATAGCTGTTTCTTTCTCTTTCTGTCTTCTGGAAGTCAAGAGTCTTTAAACAGCCTGAGACTGGACTACTCCCTTTCTCTTTCCTTCTCTCTCTCTCTTTCTCTTTCTCTCTCTCTCTCTCTCTCTCTCTCTCTCTCTCTGCCTTTCTCTCTCAACTTCAGTTAATGTCACCACTCCCAGCTCTTACTGACACCTACCTATGACACCTACCCATGAGCCCCCTCGCTTTCCAATCATTTAGTCAGCATCCTCACCCATTGATCCCCGACCGACACCGGATGTCCATGGACAATGATA
This sequence comes from Hucho hucho, assembly GCA_003317085.1. NCBI lineage: Eukaryota > Metazoa > Chordata > Actinopteri > Salmoniformes > Salmonidae > Hucho > Hucho hucho. The sequence continues at coordinate 11,174 of QNTS01006686.1, forward strand.
AGTAGTTGCAATTTGTTCAGTCAACGCTGTTAATGTCCACAGAACAGACTGGACCAAATCTGAACCAATCATAGACGTACAGTATCACAAGTTTGGATAGTACAGTACAGTGAGTAGAGCTCAGTAGAATACAGTACAATACAATTCAGTGGAACAGTACAGTACTGTATAGTAGCGTACAGTATAGTATATTGTATTGTACTCTATTGTACTGCTATACTCTACTTTCTACTGTGCTCAACTGCATTCTACCCTACTCTACTGTACTCTACCCTAATCTACTGTACTCTACTGTACTCTACTGTACTCTACAGCACTCAACTGCGCTATACCCTACTCTACCCTACTCTACTATACCGCACTCAACCCTACTCTACCCTACTCTACCCTACACTACTGTACTCTACTGTACCCTACTGCACTCTACCCTACTCTACTGTACTCTGCTGTACTGTACTCTACCCTACTCTACTCTACTGCACTCTACCCTACTCTACTGTTCTCAACTGCACTCTACCCTACTCTACTGAACTCTACTTTACTCTGCTCTGCTCTACCCTACTCTACTGTACTCTACTGTACTCTACCCTACTCTACTGTACTCTACTCTACTGTAGTCTGCTCTACCCTACTCTACTGTACTCTACCCTTCTCTACTGTACTTTACTCTACTCTACTCTACTCTGCTCTACCCTACTCTACTGTACTCTACTGTACTCTACCCTGCCCTACTCTACCCTACTGTACTCTACCTTACACTACTCTGCTGCACTCTACCCTACTCTACTGTACTCTACCCTACTCTACTGTACTCTACCCTACTCTACTGTACTCTACTGTACTCTACCCTGCCCTGCTCTACCCTACTGTACTCTACCTTACACTACTCTACTGCACTCTACCCTACTCTGCTCTACTGAACTCTACTCTACTGAACTCTACCCTACTCTGCTCTACACTCCTCTACTGTACTGCACTCTACTCTAACGTACCCTACTCTACTGTTCTCAACTGCACTCTACCCTACTCTACTGAACTCTACTCTACTCTGCTCTACCATACTCTACTGTACCCTACCATACTCTATTGAACTCTACTCTACTCTACCCTACTCTACTGTACTCTACCCTACTCTACTGTTCTCTACCATACTCTACTCTACTGTACTCTACCCTACCCTACTCTACTCTTCTCTACTGAACTCTACTCTACCCTACTCTACTGTTCTCTACTGTACTCTACCCTACTCTACTATTCTCTACTGTACTCTACCCTATTCTACTCTACTCCACCCTACTCTACTGAACTCTACTCTGCTCTACTCCGCTGCACTCTACTGTACTGTACTCTTCTCAGCTCTACCCTACTCTACTGTACTCTACCACACTCTACAGTATTCTACCCTACTCTGCTCTACTGAACTCTACTCTACCCTCCTCTACTCTGCTGAACTCTACTCTATACTCTACCCTACTCTGCTCTACTCTACCCTACTCTACTCTGCTGTATTGTACTGTACTGTACTGTACTCTGCTCTACCCTACTGAACTCTAATTTACTCTGCTCTACTCTGCTCTACTCTACTGAACTCTAATCTACTATACCCTACCCTACTCTACTCTGCTGTATTGTACTGTTCTGTACTGTACTCTACTCTGCTCTGCTCTACTCTATTGAACTCTAATCTAGTCTACCATACTCTACTCTACTGTGCTGTATTGTACTGCACTGTACTCTACCGTGATCTGCTGTGCTGCGCTGTGATGTCCAAACTTGTGAAACATGAGGAAAATGACATTCATTTCCATAATTATGCATTTCTGTGTAGTACAGATTAGGGACCCATGATGTAAATCCATTACCGTAATTCCGTTACCGGGTGTAAATCCACTTCACTTACTGTAGTTCAGTAAGCAAAATAGATTTTTTCAAACTCAAGGTGCCGTGTCATAGCTGACACTCCATTCTTTCAGCAGACATCTTATAATGTTCATTCGGAACAGATATTTTGTTTTTCAAAACCGTGGTCGCATAAAAACCTGAGGGAGATTTTACCGTAATTCCGTTACCACCGGGGAATTGCCCATACCACCATCAGGTCACACACACACACCTCCATCAGACACCATCACATCCAGCCAAAGTCTCTCTCTCTCTTTCTCTCACAACCCTTGCCAGCTGGTGATCCATCACAGCTGGTTCCCATGGAATGCTGAAGAACCAGCCTACCTCTTGGCAAAAACTGTTGCTTCCACGTCATTTCAACCAAAAAAAATAAATGTGATAACATTGAATCAAGGTGGAAAACTGATTGGATTTGAAAAAAGTAATTAACCACAGGAGGTTGGTGGCACCTTCCTTGGGGAGGACGGGCTCGTGGTAATGGCTGGAGAGGAATTAGTGGAATGGTATCAAATACATCAAACACATGGTTTCCAGGTGTTTAATGCCATTTCATTTGCTCCGTTCCAGACATTATTATGAGCCGTCCTCCCCTCAGCAGCCTCCACTGTCATCAACGTGAGGGAATTTCGTATTTTTTTCACCCAGATTTTAACCTAAATACAATGACATGGTGACATTTGTTATTTATTTCACATTGAATTCACGTTGGTTGACAACTCAATCAAATGGAAATCAAAACTAGACGTTGAGCTGACTTCTGTGCCCAGTGGGCTGGGTCAATTTCCCCACACCATCCCTCAACACACACTAATGCCCAACACACACACACGCTCAACACACACACACACACACACACAAAACACACACACACACTTACCGGAAAATACACAAATGGCTACTCCACACGCCACATGGAAGGTCTTACTCTTGTCAAGAAGCCTGCGGGCCTTTCTGCTTGTCACCTGGAGGGGTGTGTGTATGGGAGGAGGGGGTAGGGGGGAGGACAGACAGTGTCAGTGTACAGCCTTCAGACATATCAAAACCCTCACTACAGTCCTCTCTGCCCATTCCAGACAGCCGTTACCAGACTACTGAGCACACACACACATTCCCCTTCTCTCCGTACCGTGTGTGTTCCTCTGAGGTAGGTGAGTAGAGAGCGACACATAGGCAGCAGCACCAGACTGCAGTTCAGATTGAGTACTGATGCTGACGCCCTGCTGATACACAGCCCTAGCTGGAGAAACACACACAAATACACACACACAAACACACACACAGTTAGATTCCAGGTGTAGTTAACAGATTAAATAATAAATTGCATCATTCTAATCTCCCATCTAAACCACACTGCTCACAGCCTCCACCCCCACCCCCGACACACACATCTCTCTGTCAACACTCATGGCCTCCAGGATTAACACGGCACCTCATCATTCTTCACACACACACAAATACTCACACACACACACACTCACACACACGCACATACACACACCATCTGCAGAGTTTGTCATACAGAAAACAGCTGACAGCAAAACCACAGTGAAGGGGTGATCTGATATCCTGACAGTTCTGTACACACACACACACACACACATACGCACACACACTGAATGAGATAAGATCTCTTTTGCAGGGATTTGTCCCCCACATGCAAAGTATATGCAGCACACACACACATCTCGCTCTCTCTGGCTCTCTCTCTCTCAAATAAATTTCAATTTAAGGGCTTTATTGGCATGGGAAACATATTGCCAGAGCAAGTGGAATACACAATAAACAAAAGGGAAATAAACAAGGGAAATGAACAGTAAACATTACACTCACAAAAGTTTAAAGAATAGAGACGTATTTACATATTTAATATAGAGACGTATTTACATAGGTTATATTTAATATAGTGTTTGTGCTCCACTGGTTGACCTTTTCTCGTGACAACAGGTCATAAATCTTGCTGCTGTGGTGGCACACAGTGGTAAATAACTTCTGGACATCAGAACTGCAATTATTCACCACAGACTGGCAAAAAAAAAAATCCCTTTAACGAGTCCGACGAGCTCGACGTGAATGATATACTGCTCTCCCGGGAACAGGCCCAGATCCCCGTCATTTGCGTGAAGAGACACCGGAGAAAAAGGGGCCAGAGGGCAGACTGCCTGAATTTGTAGGCACTCGAATAAAACCCTACTGCCTTCCATTCTGCTAGCAAACGTGCAATCTTTGGAAAATAAAATCGATGACCTAAGACCGAAGATTAAACTACTAACGGGGCATTCAAAACTGTAATATCTTATGCTTCACGGAGTCGTGGCTGAACGACGACATTATCAACATACAGCTGGCTGGTTATACGCTGTATCGGCAGGATAGAACAGCGGCGTCTGGTAAGACAAGGGGCAGCAGACGATGTATTTTTGAAAATAACAGCTGGTGCACGATATCTAAGGAAGTCTCAAGGTTTTGCTCGCCTGAGGTAGAGTATCTCATGATAAGCTGTAGACCACACTATCTACCGAGAGAGTTTTCATCTGTATTTTTCATAGCTGTCTACATACCACCACAGTTTGATGCTGGCACTAAGACCGCACTCAATGAGCTGTATTCCGCCATAAGCAAACAGGAAAACCAGAGGTGGCGCTCCTAGTGGCCGTGGACTTAAAGCAGGAAGCACCAGTGACTCAGTCAATAAAAAAGTGGTCAGATGAAGCAGATGCTAAACTACAGGACTGTTTTGCTAGCACAGACTGGAATATGTTCCGGGATTCTTCCGATGGCATTGAGGAGTACACCACATCTGTCATTGGCTTCATCAATAAGTGCATCGATGACGTCGTCCCCACAGTGACCGTATGTACACATCCCAACCAGAAGCCATGGATTACAGGCAACATCCGTACTGAGCTAAAGGCTAGAGCTGCTGCTTTCAAGGAGTGGGAAGCTTTTAAGAAATCCCGCTATGCCATCCGACGAACCATTAAACAGGCAAAGCGTCAATACAGGACTAAGGTCGAATTGTCCTACACCGGCTATGACGCTCATCGGATGTCCACATCACCAACAAACTAACATAGGAGATAGATAGGAGGGGTTGAATGGAGCTGAAGGGTGGGACTAATAACAACAAGATAACCAATGTAAAACATACGGAGTCTGTAAAATGTATATAGGTTCAGAAATGTTGTGAAATAGCACAGTTACAAATAGAAATCAAACTAGATGGACATCAGAAATAGAGGAAGGACTATAAACAAACAAAATATAACTATTGTAAAATAGATTGTGTCTGTAAAATGTGTATAAGATGTATAAACTGAAGGTAGAAGCCTAAGTGTTATTGTTTATTAGTTTACTCCAATTGGGGGAAGGGTGGTAGGGTTTGGGGGGAATAATAAAGGTAGATTCTAAAAAAAGTTTGTATATGTACAGTTGAAGTCGGAAGTTTACATACACTTAGGTTGGAGTCATTAAAACTCGTTTTTCAAATGGTTTAAGGACAACAAAGTCAAGGTATTGGAGTGGCCATCACAAAGCCCTGACCTCAATCCTATAGAAAATGTGTGGGCTGAACTGAAAAAGCGTGTGCGAGCAAGGAGGCATACAAACCTGACTCAGTTACACAAGCTCTGTCAGGAGGAATGGGCCGAAATTTACCCAATTTATTGTGGGAAGCTTGTGGAAGGCTACCCAAAATGTTTGACCCAAGTTAAACAATTTAAAGGCAATGCTACCAAATACTAATTGAGTGTATGTAAACTTCTGACCCACTGGGAATGTGATGAAAGAAATAAAAGCTGAAATAAATCATTCTCTCTTCTATTATTCTGACATTTCACATTCTTAAAATAAATTGGTGATCCTAACTGACCTAAGACAGGGCATTTTTACTAGGATTAAATGTCAGGAATTGTGAAAAACTGAGTTTAAATGTTCTTGGCTAAGGTGTATGTAAGCTTCCGACTTCAACTGTATATATATATGGGTATGTATATGTATGCATATGGATATATATATTTACCCCAAATATATGGGGGATTGTAAATGATGCAGACAATTACATTGATGGAAGCAAACAATCTATCCGCAATATTAAAGCTGATCCACCCCTTAAAAATGTGTTTAAAATTAAAATAATAATAATAATAATATGTAATAACATGGGCCAAGCACACCAAGACAGTCGTGAAAAGGGCACGACAAAACCCATAGATTTGGCATGGGTCCTCAGATCCTCAAAAGGTTTTACAGCTGCACCATCGAGAGCATCTTGACTTGTTGCATCACTGCCTGGTATGGCAACTGCTCGGCCTCCGACCGCAAGGCACTACAGAGGGTAGTGCGAACAGCCCAGTACATCACTAGGGCCAAGCTTCCTGCCATCCAGGACCTCTATACCAGGCGGTGTCAGTGGAAGGCCCTAAAAATTGTCTCCAGCCACCCTAGTCATAGACTGTTCTCTCTGCTTCCGCACGGCAAGCGGTACCGGAGCGCCAAGTCTAGGTCCAAGAGGCTTCTAAACAGCTTCTACCCCCAAGCCATAAGACTCTACCCAGACTATTTGCATTGCCCCCCCTCTTTTACACCGCTGCTACTCTCTGTTGTTATCATCAATGTATAGTCACTTTAATGAGGCCATTCTACTGCCAATGTTTGTCTATGGAGATTGCATGGATGTGTGCTCGATTTTATACACCTGTCAGCAACGGATGTGTCTGAAATAGCAGAATCCGATAATTTGAAGGGGTGTCCTCATACTTTTGTATATATAGTGTATATGTTGAAGAGGGTGGGGCTCAAGCAGCATCCCTGTCTCACTCCCATCCCTGAGGAAAGAAATCTATCTTCTTTATTGCCAATTCATTTTTTGTTTGTGTACATGGATTTTATAATGTTGTATATTTCCCCCCCAACACTGCTTTCCATCAATTTATATAGTAGAACCTCATGCCAAATTGAGTCAAAAGTTTTTTTAAATCAACAAAGCATGAGAAGACTTTGCCTTTGTTTTGGTTTGTTTGTTTGTTTGTCAATTAGTGTGTGCAGGGTAAATGCGTGGTCTGTCATAGAGTAATGTCGTAAAAAGCCAATTTGACATTTGCTCAGGATATTGTTTTCTGCTTTTAATGTTAATGATCATGCAGAGGATTTTCCCAAGGTTGCTGTTGACGCATATCCAACGGTAGTTATTGGGGTCGAATTTGTCTCCACTTTTGTGGATTTGGGGTCATCAGTCCTTGGTTCCAAGTATTGGGGAAGATATTTTATCATTTCATTTAGGATACCATCAACACCACAGGCCTTTTTGGGTTGAAGGGTTTGTAATTGTCCTGTAGTTCATACTGAGCAAAAATATAAATGCAACATGTAAAGTGTTGGTCCATGTTTCATGAGCTAAAAGATCCACTCCAATTTGCTTACCGCCCCAACAGGTCCACAGATGACGCAATCGCAATCACACTACACACTGCCCTAACCCATCTGGACAAGAGGAATACCTATGTAAGAATGCTGTTCACCGACTACAGCTCAGCATTTAACACCATAGTACCCTCCAAACTTGTCATTAAGCTCGAGACCCTGGGTCTCGACCCCGGCCTGTGCAACTGGGTCCTGGACTTTCTGACGGGCCGCCCCCAGGTGGTGAGGGTAGGAAACAACATCTCCACCCCGCTGATCCTCAACACTGGGGCCCCACAAGGGTGCGTTCTCAGCCCTCTCCTGTACTCCCTGTTCACCAATGACTGCATGGCCATGCACGCCTCCAACTCAATCATCAAGTTTTCAGACGACACTACAGTGGTAGGCTTGATTACCAACAACGACGAGACCGCCTACAGGGAGGAGGTGAGGGCCCTCGGAGTGTGGTGTCAGGAAAATAACCTCACACTCAACGTCAACAAAACAAAAGAAATGATTGTGGACTTTAGGAAACAGAAGAGGGAGCAGCCCCCTATCCACATCGACGGGACAGTATTGGAGAAGGTGGAAAGTTTTAAGTTCCTCGGTGTACACATCACAGACAAACTGAAATGGTCCACCCACACAGACAGCGTGGTGAAGAAGGCGCAACAGCGCCTCTTCAACCTCCGAAATTTGGCTTGTCACCAAAAACACTCACAAACTTCTACAGATGCACAATCGAGAGCATCCTGTCGGGCTGTATCACCGCCTGGTACGGCAACTGCTCCGTCCACAACTGTAAGGCTCTCCAGAGGGTAGTGAGGTCTGCACAACGCATCATCGGGGGCAAACTACCTGCCCTCCAGGACATCTACACCACCCGATGTCACAGGAAGGCCAAAAAGATCATCAAGGACAACAACCACCCGAGCCACTGTCTGTTCACCCCGCTATCATCCAGAAGGCGAGGTCAGTACAGGTGCATCAAAGCTGGGACCGAGAGACTGAAAAACTGTTTCTATCTCAAGGCCATCAGACTGATAAACAGCCATCACTAACATTGAGTGGCTGCTGCCAACATACTTTCTGAAATCTCTAGCCACTTTAATAATTAAAATTGGATGAAATAAATGTATCACTAGTCACTTTAAACAATGTCACTTTATATAATGTTTACATACTCTACATTATTCATCTCATATGTATATACTGTACTCTACACCATCTAATGCATCTTGCCTATGCTGTTCGGCCATCGCTCATCCATATATTTATATGTACATATTCTTATTCATTCCTTTACACTTGTGTATAAGTTAGTTGTTGTGAAATTGTTAGATTACTTGTTAGATATTACTGCATGGTCGGAACTAGAAGCACAAGCATTTCGCTACACTCGCATTAACATCCGCTAACCATGTGTATGTGATCAATAACAATTGATTTGATTTGATGATCCCATAAATGTTCCATATGCACAAAAAGTGTATTTCTCTCAAATTTTGTGCACAAATTTGTTTACATCCCTGTTAGTGAGCATTTCTCTTTTCCCAAGATAATCCATCCACCTGGAATGTGTGGCATATCAAGAAGCTGATGAAACAGCATGATAATTACACAGGTGCACCTTGTGCTGGGGACAATAAAGGACACTCTAAAATGTGCAGTTTTGTCACACAACACAATGCCACAGATGTCTCAAGTTTTGAGGGAGTGTGCGATTGGCATGCTGACTGCGGGAATGACCCCCAGAGCTGTTGCCAGAGAATGTGACGAGATCCTGAGGACTATTGTCGTGCCATTTATCCGCTGCTATCACCTCATGTTTCAGAATGATAATGCACGGCCCCATGTTGCAAGGATCTGTACACAATTCCTGGAAGCTGAAAATATCCCAGTTCTTCCATGGCGTGCATACTCACCAGACATGTCACCCATTAAGCATGTTTGGGATGCTCCGGATCTACGTGTACGACAGCATGTTCCAGTTTCCGCCAATATCCAGCAACTTCACACAGCCATTGAGGAGGAGTGGGACAACATTCCACAGGCCACAATCAACAGCCTGATCAACTATATGCGAAAGATATGTGTCGCGCTGCATGAGGCAAATGGTGGTCACACCAGATACTGACTGGTTTTCTGATCCACGCCCCTGCCTTTTTTTAAGGTATCTGTGACCAACAGATGCATATCTGTATCCCAGTCATGTGAAATCCATAGACTAGGGCCTAATTAATGTATTTCAATTGACTGATATCCTTATATGAACTGTAACTCAGTAAAATCTTTATATTTTTTTGAGTGTAATTGGAGAATCCAGTGAGTTCTGGTAGTCTTTAATAGCTGACTCTAAAATGTTTAATTGATCATGTATGTTTTTGCTGTTTGTTCTTTGTTTTTCTCTCTCTCGTATCTGCCTCTCTCTCTCGCTCTCTCTCTCTCTCTCTCTGCCTCTCTCTGCCTCTCTCAGCCTCAGTCTCTCTGCCTCTCTCTCTGCCTCAGTCTCTCAGCCTCAGTCTCTCTACCTCTCTCTCTGCCTCTCTCTCTCTCTTTGTCTCTCTCTCTCACACGTGTGTAAAGCTGCTACCCAGGAATTCATTCAGAGACCAGTGGCGTGCCCACACTTGCCCTTCTAGAAGTATGAGGAGTGTATGAAGAGCTCACCTACTTCATACAGATAGCCTGCCAGAGGTGTGTGGGGGAGTTACTGCCTTTTAAATAGAGTTCCATATCTGTTTTGCACTAGAGTTTTTCCTGGTCAGGTCATGTAGTCAGGAACAACTCCTGGCCCGAGGTTATTACCACTGGTACCAGTGTCACTGAGCTAGGGCTAAGGATCCTGACAGTCTGCCTTCATGCTCTTTTAGACCAGTTTCAGCAGTGGAATGGTAACTGTATGCAAAGTATAACAAGAGCATCAGAGTTATATTTAAATAAAAACATGTATATTAGCGTGAGAGGCCAATAGACCAAACAGTCAAGAAAATATGTCTCAAAGCATTTAAATGGCATTTGACTGTGAAGGACAAGTAGCTGTTTTAGTGGCCTAAACCGGCGACCCACAACGACTTGTGACAACAAATACACCATGCTCACAGAGCGTCAACTGAATGTCACCAAGTCGCTGGGCTCCATCCAGTGTCTTTATATAAATATCAGCTACTGAATAGGAACCCCCTAACCCTAAAAATAAAGGAGACGTTTGTGTGTATGGGTGTTACATACAGTACATACACACACCCCATACACCAGGAGTGCCCCAAATGACAGCCAGCGGGCCAAATTTGGTTTTATTTGGCCCCCCAAGTTTTCTAAGCAAAAATATTTTTAAAAATCCAAGAAATCAGCTCCAAGTGATTTTAATTTTGTAAATCTGTTCCCAAGTATTCCCACATATAATAGAGAGACACATTTGATTGTATACAAATGTCAGCAAAGTTTGAAATTATTATGTTTTAGTCAAATATTATATCTGTTTGGGCTTTTTGCGGTCTATCTGCAGTCTACAAATTATTTATAATTATGTTCCGGCCCCGACCATCCGCTCAAGAAGCTGTATCTAGTTGATGATCCCTGCCATACATTCTGTTCTGTGATCAAGGTATAATAGCAGTGTGTTGGACTGGCGTCTTACCCCGAGCATCTGATGGAGGTAGTGGTACTGCTGCCCACAGTAGTACAATAGGAACGTCCTCATGAACAGCAAGGTGTTAGCTCCCAGCCACAGCACCTAACACACACACACATGCACACACACGCGCGCACACACACACACAAACAAAATGTCAGTGGTGCTGATGATGACGATGATGATGATGAAGATTATTATTGATAATGATTGATGATGACAACATCCAACGACCACAGCACTATTTTCAAGTGTAGATTAGGCTGCTTTCTAATTTCCAGTTAGGATCGAGATTGTAAATTGCAACAGCTTCACTCAGTTACTTTTCTTTGCAATAGTAAAAACATGTGATAACACTGTAATAATGTACTAAAGGTGTTGTCTTGGGATTAGGTTGTACTATTCTTACCAGAACCAAGTGTTTTCCTCCCTCGTTCGCGACCCAACTCCGCACTGACAAAGCCATGTTTCAGCCGCACAGACCGCCGCCAAGTTTTCCAGTTTGGGAGCTTATGGAGAATCACTCCCTTTTGTTTGACTCCGAATCTCCTCCTACCAGTGAGTGACAGAAACCCGTCTCATTGCGGATCACTCCCGATAAACTGGCACTCTAATGTCGCGCATGTCTTTGGGGGGCATTTCTGTCCCGGCGTCCTTGTGCACAGCGTGGAGTGTTTTAGCACCGGCGAACCGGCTTGTCGTTTTCTCCTACTCCCCTCTCTCTCTTTCTCCCACGTCTTTCTCTTTTTCTAACGGGTGAGGGCGCCACGGCACTCCATGGTCGTGTGGGTAATTTTCCACGGTTCTTCAGTCTCCACTGTTGTGTCTGCGGTGAAAGCAACATGAAAAAAAACGGTAGGTTATTATAGAGCAGGGAGTGCAACGTCGGGGGCCTGGAAATGTGCACCCCCCGAGAGAGTAACCTATATGTAACAACGTGACCTCCCAAATGAATGATGACTAGCCTAGATTAAACACAGGCATAAAAGCCTAGAAGAGGATATAGCCTCTTGAATTGTAAACATTAAAGAGCCAACAGTTATTAAATGACAGTGCTGCTATCCTGAACTTTTTGTATTATCACAATTTTTTTATTAAACAACTGTCAAATATACATTTTAAGAGACAGCAAAGGAGGACGTATCTTCATTACAGGAGTCTGCAATAAGACAGTGGGAGAATCGCAATTGTTTTTGCTCGTCTCCTCGAGTCCTCTCATCTGTCCCGCCCGCCCTCGCCTGCTTTTGAAAAGGAGTTAGGTCTAGTTTAGAAAATAGTGCCTCACTGTGGCTATAACCGACCACTGCAACTTAGAAGATATATTGGCACCAATCGCACCCAAAACAAGTTGACAGTGTCATTTTAATCTGTTGTTCATAATCACCACTATAAAACACTAGCATGGGTGTAGAGCTATGGCGGGGCTTGAACCAGAAACGGTGTGATTACAGGACAAGTGCACTAGCCTACAGGCTATATATAGCCTACTCAGACCTGTGCCATGAAGGTCGAGACCTCTTTGCAGAGGCAATTGCGCGCACACATACTACAGGCAGGCACCGTTGCACCTACTACTCACCTGTATTATTTTACGACTGCTACGTTAGGTTCGGCAAGTACAGGCAGAAGGGCAGAAGTCTGAATCAGATGTGTGTCTGCTGCTGACGGAGTGTCACTCTTGGAACGTTTCCCCAGCGCACATTCCAGAGCTTCACGCTCGAGCCCACCGCATGAAAGAGGCGCAGGCCGCCCGCAGCTGTCCTGGAGCTGCGTAGAGGCCGGACTGGGCGCAAGGGGTCAAGCGCGACCGCAGGCTGCACAAGAGTGTGGGAAAATGTCACAGAACATTTTATATAAACTACGGAGAAACTGAGACAAACGAGGTAATGATATGATAATTAAGCTGAAAATGTAATTTATAGTTGTAGATCTAGGCCTACTGCAGTAAACCCTCCCCTCCACCCCTTTCTACTCTCCCTCTGTATATTCTCTCTTTGTCACTTTGGACAGTTCCCCCCCCCTCTCTCTCTTTCTCTCTCTCTGCTTTTCACACACATGCACTCCATTATCTTGTTGAATGCGGTCGGTGTTTCGGAGTGTTACCAAGCAGGACAATGAAACCCGAAAGCAGACTCGTGCAGTGGATATGTTGGCTCGTCGTTATAACGTCGTTTTTCCTGACCGGGTTTATAATAGGTGAGTTATAAGGACATTTTAGGTGCTGATTATCCATAAGTTAAACACATTTTAAGATGTTAAAGTTTCCTTTTACTGGCGAATGATAGTGGTAGTGGTATTATACCCTTTGTTACTTTTGCATTTCATAGTGGAGTTTATAATAATACCAAGTTTAAGAACTATAATATGCATCTGTCTGAGGCAATTGTTAAATTTTTTTGGTGAGCGCGGAGAAAGGAATATTATAGTTTGCAAGGCACCTTTCAAACGTCTGAAATCGCAGTGTGTTTCTACTAACAGTCTGAATATGAAAAAGTAGTCAACACAGGGTTACAAAAACGCTTATTGTCTTGTCAAATAACACGTTCCTCTGTTGAGGAATCAACATAGTAAAGTGGGATAAACGCACACAAGTGACCATATGTGACTACATTCCTCAGTCAGCTCTGAGGTGAACTGTGACCTACATGTATTTTGGAAAAGACAGGAATGCACAATGATCCACTTCGTGAATGTGTGTGTGTGTGTGTGTGTCAGACTGTCACAGTTATGCCAGAATCTACTACACAAGCACAGGTCACGAATGTTGTCCTTTCTACCTTCTCTGTTACTAGAGTCATAACACACACACACTAAAAGCTAAATTACTACAGTAAGGTGTTACCAATAACAGTATTTCTCTGGCATGGTGCATTGGACAGTGAAACAGCTCTAGTAAGTAGCCTATTGGAGCATCAGGCCCCACCCCTGGCTGTCCACCTGCACATACACTACAATTCAAACGTTTGGGGTCACTTAGAAATGTCCTTGTTTTTGAAAGCCCATTCTGCCCATTAAAATAACCTCAAATTGATCAGAAATACAGTGTAGACATTGTTAACGTTGTAAATGACTATTGTAGCTGGAAACTGCAGATTTTTTATGGAATATCTACATAGGTGTACAGAGGCCCATTATCAGCAACCATCACTCCTGTGTTCCAATGGCACGTTGTGTTAGCTAAGCATCCCAGAGTCGCCTCTTCACTGTTGACGTTTCAAAAACAAGGACATTTGTAAGTAACCCCAAACTTTTGAACGGTAGTGCACCTGCCACCCACCTGCACAGACTCTCTGCATTCCCACTTCACACACGCACGCGCGTACACACGCACACACACTCACACACAGACTGTCACACACCACTGCTGCCTGTATTTATTATATATACTACTGTTGCTCTAGTCACTATTCACTATGCTACTTGTCTATAACACTGAGTCGTATTCACACTACATTCTGTACATTTTACAATTTGTCCTTCTTGTTTTATTACTTTCTTTTTAAAATACTTTGTCTACTTTGTGTATACTTTGTTATTATTGACAGTGTTATTGTGTTATTACTGACAGTGTTATTGTGTTATTATTGACAGTGTTATTATTGACAGTGTTATTATTGACAGTGTTATTGTGTTATTACTGACAGTGTTATTGTGTTATTATTGACAGTGTTATTATTGACAGTGTTATTATTGACAGTGTTATTGTGTTGTTATTGACAGTGTTATTATTGACAGTGTTATTGTGTTATTACTGACAGTGTTATTGTGTTGTTATTGACAGTGTTAATGTGTTGTTATTGACAGTGTTATTATTGACAGTGTTAATGTGTTATTACTGACAGTGTTATTGTGTTATTATTGACAGTGTTATTGTGTTATTATTGACAGTGTTATTGTGTTATTATTGACAGTGTTATTGTGTTGTTATTGACAGTGTTATTATTGACAGTGTTATTGTGTTATTATTGACAGTGTTATT
>QNTS01006686.1:44007-59074 GCA_003317085.1 Hucho hucho
CCCCCCCCCCCCCAAAAGTTTTTTTGGGAAGCGGTACGGCCCTTCTGGCCAGGCGAAGCCCAACATATTTATCCCTCTCCGGGCTCCATGCCCCATATAGCTCCTCGTAACTCCCCCGCTCAGCTTGCGCTGATTTCTTCCTCCTCCTGGGACGACGATGCTCCGCCGTCTCTCTCCATGTCCAGGATTCTTTGTCTTCTCGCTGCTTGGTCTTCGTTGCTAGGTGGGTTATTCTGTCACGATTATCTCCTGGACAGACCAATGCGCAGCGAAGTATCCAGAATACATACTTTATTTAGCGAACGGGACATGAACAAAACAATTAACGATGACGTGAACCCAAACGCTAAATCCTAAACTGGACACTGACATAAACCTGGACACGATGGCATGAACCTGGACACGATGGCATGAACCTGGACACGATGGCATGAACCTGGACACGATAAACAATAACCCACGAAACGCAAGTGCAAACCCCAAACATATATATGGTTCCCAATTAGAGGTAACGAGACTCAGCTGCCTCTAATTGGGAACCATTACCCCAACATAGAAATACACACCATAGAACTGAAGAAACCCAACACCAAAACTACACACTCCAGCCTGAACACTCAGGCCTGGACGTTACAAATATAAAATATATTTTGATTTGTTTAACACTTTTTTTTTTAGTTACTACATGATTCCATTTGTGTTATTTCATAGTTTTGATGTCTTCACTATTATTCTACAATGTAGAACATTTTAAAAATAAAGAAAAACCTGGAATGAGTAGGTGTGTCCAAACTTGACTGGTACTGTATATCTTAAATGACTGCATTTTCAAGCCCGTTCAAAAGATTAGGGGACATGATACGGAAGTAAACAGAAGTGGTGGTTACTTTCACAGGGTGTAGACCGACATAGTTCCATACTATAACTAAAACACCAATATACACTGAGTTAAGATGGCGCCGAAGAGGACGGCTGACGTTTTACATGCCCGTAACCAATTGTGCTATTTTGTTCATTTTCTTGCGTTGTTTGTAACTTTTTTTTTTAACTTATTTTGTACATAATGTTGCTGCTACATTCTCTTATGACCGAAAATAAATTCTGGACATCAGAACTGGGATTACTCACCACAAACTGGAAGAATATTTTTTTATTTAACAAGTCCGACGAGAAAGATATTCTGCTCTCCCGGAACAGGTCCAGATCCCCGTCATTTGCGTGAAGAAAAGACGGAGGAAAAGAGGACGCAGATCGGGCTGCCTTTTGAGAATCTGTAGGCGAGCGAGTAAACTCCCACTGACATCAATTCTACTTGCTAACATGCAATCATTGGAAAAATAAAATTGATGACCTACAATTACGATTATCCTACCAATGGGGCATTAAGAACTGTAATATCTTATGTTTCACAAAGGCGTGGCTGAACGACGACACGGATAATATAGAGCTGGAGGGATTTTCAATGCACCGGCAGAACAGAGAAGCTACGTCTGGTAAGACGAGAGGTGGGGGTGTGTGTCTTTTTGTCAATAACAGCTGGTGGTATTTCTCGCCTGAGGTAGAGTACCCCATGATAAGCTGTAGACCACACTATTTACCAAGAGAGTTCTCATCTACATTATTCGTAGCCGTCTATTTACCACCACAGACTGATGCTGGCACTAAGACCACACTGAACCAACTCTATAAGGCCACTTAATGCAGGCAAACTTAAATCAGTTTTACCACATTTTTACATGTCACATGTGCAACCAAAAAAAACTCTAGACCACCTTTACTCCACACACAGAGATGCATACAAAGCTCTCCCCTGCCCTCCATTTGGCAAATCTGGCCATAATTATATCCTCCTGATTCCTGCTTACAAGCAAAAACTAAAGCAGGAAGTACCCGTGACTCGCTCAATACGGAAGTGGTCAGATGACGCGGATGCTACGCTGCAGGACTGTTTTGCTAGCACAGACTGGAATATGTTCCGGGATTCATCCAATGGCATTAACGAGTATACCACCTCAGTCATCGGCTTCATCAATAAGTGCATCGACGACGTCGTCCCCACAGTGACCGTACGTACATATCCCAACCAGAAGCCATGGATTACAGGCAACATCTGCATCGAGCTAAAGGCTAGAGCCACGCTGATCCTCAACACTGGGGCCCCCAGGGGTGTGTACTTAGTTCCCTCCTGTACTCCATGTTCACCCACGACTGTGTGGCCAAACACGACTCCAACACCATCATAAAGTTTGCTGACAACACATCAATGGTAGGCCTGATCACCAACAACGATGAGACAGCCTATAGGGAGGAGGTCAGAGAACTGGCAGTGTGGTGCCAGGACAACAACCTCTCCCTCAATGTGAGCTGATCGTGGACTACAGGAAAAGGCGGGCCGAACAGGCCCCTTTAACATCAACTGGGCTGTAGTGGCGCGGGTCGAGAGTTTCAAGTTTCTTGGGGTCCACATCACCAACGATCTATCATGGTCCAAACACACCAAGAACATCATGAAGAGGGTACGACAAAACCTTTTCCCTCTCAAGAAACTGAAAAGATTTGGCATGGGTCCCCAGATCCTCAAAAAGTTCTACAGCTGCACCATCGAGAGCATCCTGACCGGTTGCATCACAACCTGGTATGGCAACTGCTCGGCATCTGACTGTAAGGCGCTACAGAGGGTAGTGCGTATGGCCCACTACATCACTTGGGCCAAGATTCCTACAATCCAGGACCTATATAATAGGCGGTGTCAGAGGAAAGCCCATAAAATGTTCAGAGACTCCAGTCACCGAAGGGCAGTTCTGAGGGCTGTTCTGAGAGCTGTTCTGAGAGCTGTTCTGAGAGCTGTTCTGAGAGCTGTTCTGAGGGCTGTTCTGAGGGCTGTTCTGTACAAATATAGTCACATTAAACACCACAATGGGTATTGCTGCTACCTACAGCTCAGAGTGGTCATAGTATAAGTCTGTTACAAATTACACGACCTCACACCAGCTGGTGCATGCCAATGCAGAATACATTTGTTTATTCCGCTCTCCATCTCTCTGTGTAGGTGTCCAGTCCAGAGGAAGGAGAGGAGGGGTTGTCTCTGTATGAGAGCTGGCACAAGCGCGACAACTGGACAGATGACCGCGATGCACCCCGGTCAGACCCATTACCAACCACAATAGACTTATCACTCTGATCGCATGCACTTTTATTGTTTGATTTTATTTACATTTGAGATTTTTGACATTTAGCAGATGCTCTTATCCGACAGACTTATTTGGTGTATAAAAAATTATAATTATAATTATTGTGGTTTTCCCGCTCTCTCTTTCACTCTCTCTCTCTCTCTCTCTCTCTCTCTCTCTCTCTCTCTCTCTCTCGCTCTCTAGGATCAGTAAGCTGGGTTCAGGCAGTGACTTTGAGGCGTATTTTATCCGACTGGGCATCGCAGCAGGCAGGGCCCGATACACCAAGAACAGGGTGAGAGGGACATTGTTCTGGGGGGCGGACGGGTGAACCTGGAGATGAACGGTGAACCTTTTGATGCAATACAATAGCCCACCACCACGATATGGGGATCATCATTGGGCATTTGAAGTAGGAAAAACCATTAATGTTTTTTTATGCAAACAAACCGGTGTGTGTATTCTACTTTGTAGAAGACAGAACGATACAGCAGCTACCCAGTGTATCACAGTGTGTATGAGACCTTTGAGTTGGTGGAGAGGTTCTACGACCCTTCCTTCCAGAAGCTCAGAGCCGTAGCTCAGGTCAGGGGAGGCCTCATCTTCCTATTGGCTGATTCCCAGCTCCTCCCCCTGGACGCCAGCCAATACGCTGGCTCTCTGACAAAGTACGCCCACACCATTGCTCAGCTGGGACAGAAACACACAGATTCTCTTGTGAAATACGGAGTATCATTCGGTAAGAGAAAACACACACACGTTTACATACAGACACTCATTCTGAATTCCCCATCACCTGCCATGTCTAATTTGTTTTTGTCCAGATTCTCTGTTCTCTGCGGTGGAGAACTTCACTGTGGCTGCTAGGGACTTCCATGAGCGTCTCAACACTCTGGACAGGACAGAGTAAGAGAGAGCGTGTGTGTGTGTGCTTTCTAGCGTGTCTTCATAGAGGTGTGTATTGTTGTGGAAGTGTGTTAACAGGTGTGTTCCCCCTACTCTCTCAGCCCTATACAGGTACGTATGGTCAATGACCAGCTAATGTACCTGGAGAGAGCCTTCGTGGACCCTCTAGGTTTACCTGGCCGACCATTCTACAGGTGAGACCCAGGTACAGCACATACTCAGTGCTGTGTAATGTCTTCATGATCAGTTTAGAATCAGATTTTATTTTCTCTCACTCTTTTCCCTCTCTTCAGGCATGTGATCTTTGCTCCCAGCAGTCATAATAAATATGCTGGCGAGTCCTTCCCTGGCATTTATGATGCGCTGTTTGACATCGAGCGTACAGCCAATCCCAAACAGATGTGGGATGAAGTGAAGCGACAGATCAGCATCGCTGCGTTTACCGTCCACGCTGCCGCCATGACACTCACACCCCCTGCCTGAAGAAAATACCTCACACACACACACACACACACACACACACACACACACACAGCACCTGAGAAAGACACACCAGCACTGCCGTACACTCCGTGCTATATCTGAGCCAGAAGTCTGAAGCCACATCCTCTCCCATCGCTATCTGGCTGCTTTTAGTAAAACTGCACCATTTTGAAAATAAAAACAGACTTTTAATTAAGTAATGGTTTGTGAGCTTCATCCCTCTGGTATAAAGATAGCCCATCCTGAGCAGTGTAATTGTAGGTGCAGAGTTTCATTAAGTTTGTGTGATAGCACATTGTTTTCACACAAAACAAGGCAAATAAGGCTAACTCCAGAAAGCAAAAAGTGAAACTAAATCACAGATTTCAGGCGTGCTGTAAAACAACCCAGAACAAAGACAGTTAAAGCACAACATGATGAATGCTAAGGTAAGAGAACATCGTTTGACCATTTAAATTCACTGGAAGGCAGCTGATATCAATAAAATGCCACACAGTCTCAAATGCAATTAACAAAGAACAGGAGGACTGATCCATGTGTGTGTGCGCTCGAGAACTGCTGACATTCTGACTCGCTGTACCTAATTGCTCGTTAGCTACAGATCCTGATCCATTAGTTACAGATCCTAATGAGGGTTTCTATGGTGATATCTGCCTGGATCTATTTTCAATTGAGAAGATAAGAGGATGTAGTAGGAAGACCTGATGGTTATTGCCTTCAGACAGGGTTTCAGTGAGAAGATAGAGGATGTAGTAGGAAGACCTGAGGGTTATTGCCTTCAGACAGGGTTTCAGTGAGAAGATAGAGGATGTAGTAGGAAGACCTGAGGGTTATTGCCTTCAGACAGTGTTTCAGTGCAGTGAAGTTTAGTCTCTGCATTCTGAGTATAATGTCATCGGTGTCATTAGTACCCAGTGTAAATCTACAACTAAATACAGAAAGCCTGCGTGTGTACGACATACATACTGCTCTCAGCCTACCATCAACAGGGTACAGGTTCATTCAAACATATGGGAGCAGCATGTACCGTGTGCTAGATTTAATTCTGTCTGGTTCTATGCATTCCACTTTCCATTCACCTTCCCCCCCTCAGTGTGCGTATCTGTGGGATAGGGTAGGTCCAGATGGGCCCATGTGATTGGCTCCTCCTTCCTCATGGAGATCTCCATCATGTTCACCACACTGCTACTCTAGTATATCACCTAGGAGACATGAGAGGGAGATCAATTATATGAATACCACAGAGATCCTATTAAATTGCTTAGTAACTTAATAAGATAGTAGTTAGAGATCTAAATTGGTACTTTTTTTAAATCCCCTTTTTCTTCCTAATTTCGTCTCATCGCTGCAACTCCCCAACGGGCTCGGGAGAGGTGAAGGTCAAGTCATGCGTCCTCTGAAACATGACCCACCAAGCCGCACTTCTTTACATCCGCTCGCTTAACCCGAAAGCCAGCTGCACAAATGTGTCGGAGAAAACACTGTTCAACTGACGACCGAGGTCAGCCTGCAGGCGCCCGGCCCACCACAAGGAGTCGCTAGAGCACGATGAGCCAAGTAAAGCCCCCCCCTGGCCAAACCCTCCCCTAACCTGGATGACGTTGGGCCAATTGTGCGGCGCCATATGGGACTCCTGATCCGCAACACTGCGATGCAGTGCCTTAGACTGCTGCGCCACTCGGGAGGCCTTCTAACTGGTACTCCTATGAAGACTTTGCTTATCCATACTGTCAGAACAGGTCATTATAATCATCATCATCATCTTCATCACTCACCCCCCATAAATTGATTTCTGCTCAGACTCCTTCTCCCCGTCAAAGACCACATGGATGATCACCTATAACAACACAGATATACTAAGCACTCATTCAAACATTTTCAAACCAGAACAGAGGCCTGTGTTTGTTGTGTACCATGGTGCTGTTGGACTCTGCATAGCTGAGGTCTGGTAGAGAGTTCTTGGCATAGATAGAGAAGATGACCTGGCTGCCAGTCTGGTGTCAATCAAACCTACACGGTACTACCTTCATCCCCATGGAGAGAGAGAGGGAGACAGACACAGAGAGAGAGAGAGAGATGGAGTGTAGAGAGAAAGCGAGAGGCAGAGTTGAGTAAGAGAGGGAGAGAGAGAGAGGGAGACAGACACAGAGAGAGAGATGGAGTGTAGAGAGAAAGCGAGAGGCAGAGGTGAGTAAGAGAGGGAGAGAGAGAGAGGGAGACAGACACAGAGAGATGGTGTAGAGAGAAAGCGAGAGGCAGAGTTGAGTAAGAGAGGGAGAGAGAGAGTGAGACAGACACAGAGAGAGAGATGGAGTGTAGAGAGAAAGCGAGAGGCAGAGTTGAGTAAGAGAGGGAGAGAGAGAGCAAAATACATTGGCACTTCTGATTGTGTGTACCTAAGGCTGTCTGAGTCAGTGCCTGAGCTAAACTCTGAAGGGGCCCTGACCTTCTGGTTTCCTCCAGAGGTTTCCTCCAGAGGTGACCTCCTGTGGTGCAGCCCTCCTGGGCCAGGAAACAGTTAAAAGGCTGACATCTTCCTCCTACAGCAGGTCCAGAACTTCATCCTGGCAGACAGGGGACAGCACAGAACAGAGGCCAACAACAGTCATTGATCACACATCTATCCAGACAAACTAGACAGGAGGAGGACATATTGGGTCTCACCCCTCGTTACTCCCTGGACTAGAGAAAGACTGCAAGGGAGAGAAACCAGGATACACACCATAAATCACAATCATCATCAAACTCCTCTAAACATCTAGAGATCTCATCCCTCTACCACTGAGCTACTCTCTGAACCCTGACTGGTAAACTCCTGGTAACCTCTACACACTGGGAAATGATGAGAATATGAACTGGAGTAGTACTCTACCTTGGAGCAGCCTCCATTCTTACAGGATGTGCCAATCTTCACATCCTCCCGCCCGAGATAGGCTCTCTCTCTCTCTATGAGCCACCCACCTCTCAATCAGAGCATCAGAGCCAGGTTAAAAGTCCATTATTACAGCAGCATACCTGTGTTCTCAAGCTGGCTGCTCTCTGCCAGCTAGAGTTTCTCCAGAGCCTGTCTCAGAGAGGAGAACACCTGCTGAAGTCTGACCAGGGGCTCATCACCACTGAAACACAGACACACATGAGTGATCACTAAGGATAAATAAATACAAACTGTGTGTATGTGCGTGGGTTTGTGTGTGTTACCTGGGTCTGTGTATCAGTGGCAGTGGTTTAGGAGCCTGGATGACACAGGGGTCACCACGAGGCTTTATCTCCATTCTCTCTCCTCCCCTCTGAGCTCTTCACTTCTGGCCTGATCGGCTCCGCTGGCTTATCTCTGTTATGGATACCTCTGCTGCAGCCCTGAGGAGAGTAACCCCCTTCTAACTTCTCTCTGTTATGGATACCTCTGCTGCAGCCCTGAGGAGAGTAACCCCCTTCTAACTTTAGCATATCCACATTTAAATCTCCACTTATAACTTTAACATAGGAAACTTTAGAAAGGCCTCTACTCTTCTATGAAGCTGGTTGAGAGAATGCCAAGAGTGTGCTAAGCTGTCATCAAGGCAAAGGGTGATTACTTTGAAGAATCTAAAATATGGTTACTACATGGTTACTACATGATTCCGTATGTGTTATTTCATAGGTTTGATGTCTTCACTATTGTTCGGGAACGTAGAAAATAGTAAAAATAAAGAAAAACCCTTGAATGAGAAGGTGTGTCCAAACTGTTGACTGGTACTGTACGTAGCATTGTACTGTAACCCACTAGACTGGGTTTTCTAGCTTCTCCTCCACTGACACACACATGCACCATTCTATAAAA
Source organism: Hucho hucho (assembly GCA_003317085.1). Lineage (NCBI taxonomy): Eukaryota > Metazoa > Chordata > Actinopteri > Salmoniformes > Salmonidae > Hucho > Hucho hucho. Next base: position 52,387 of record QNTS01006686.1, read on the forward strand.
CATACATTACTACATAAACTCCCTTGTCAATTTTGCACAAAATCATTAACAATGGTACATTACAAATCAAATTGTATTTGTCACATGCGCCAAAAACAACTTACAAGCCCTTAACCAACAATGCAGTTTTAAGAAAATACCTTAAAAAAAAAATAAGAAAAAAAGTAAGAGTTAAGAATAACAAATAATTAAAGAGCAGCAGCAAATAACAATAGCGGGGCTATATACAGGGGGTACCCGTACAGAGTCAATGTGCGGGGGCACCGGTGTCGGGGTAATATGTACATGTAGGTAGAGTTATTAAAGTGACTATGCATGGATAATAAGAGTAGCAGCAGCGTAATCAATACCGTAATCAATTTTCCCCTCGCTGCTAATTGTTTAAAAACTAGTCCCACATCCCACAAGCGGCATGCGCCAACCACAGTAGAGTGAGAGAATGTATCTGTATAGGCTGTAAGTTAACATGCAGACATCGCAAGAAATGAAGCCCATTCAATTTTATTTTAAGCGAAAAAGAGACGAGGAGAAAGAGGAAACCGGTGAGGGGGATCTGCAAGGTTCAACTAATGAAACCTCTTCACAAGGTTTACCTGCGGCGGCGAATGTTGACATGTCGGCTAACGTTAGCGAAGCTACCGTGACCCCCGCTGTCACTTCAACGTCCACTGTAGCGGGTGGAGGGAGAACATATAGATTCACTGCGAATTGGCTCAAAATGTTAAAAAAACGTCATGTTCTGCAAATATTGTAGAGGGCAGAAACAGGCGGGCAACTCGTCCTTCGTGTCGGGAACCCCGCATCTGAAAAGAGATAGCGTAGCGAAACATAACATCTCGCGGCGGCTTGTCCAGAGCAGAGATCTGCAGCTGTTGAGACCGGAGAAACCACCAGGCAGCTGGAAATAAAGATTAACATTGCATACTACATTGCGAAAGAAGAATAACCTTTCGTCAAAATTGGGCCGCTTATCAGACATCACCACAAAAACAGAGTTGACATGAATCCCACATACGACAATGATGAAAGGTCAAATTGCTGACATAATGAGAGAGAGCCCGTCAGCGAAAGCCGCGAAGTAGCTTGCGGAGACACTGATACAGTTGAAGTCAGAAGTTTACATACACCTTAGCCAAATACATTTAAACTCAATATTTCACAATTCCTGACATTTAATCCCAGTAAAAGGTCCCTGTCTTAGGTCAGTTAGGATCACCACTTTATTTTAAGAATGTGAAATGTCAGAATAATAGTAGAGAGAATTATTTATTTCAGCGTTTATTTCTTTCATCACATTCCCAGTTGGTCAGAAGTTTACATCCACTGAATTAGTATTTGGTAGCATTGCCTTTAAATTGTTTAAATTGGGTCAAACATTTCGGGTAGCCTTCCACAAGATTCCCACCATAAGTTGGGTGAATTTTGGCCAATTCCTCCTGACAGAGCTGGTGTAACTGAGTCAGGTTTGTAGGCCTCCCTGCTCGCACACGCTTTTTCAGTTCTGCCCACACATTTCCTATAGGGTTGAGGTCAGGGCTTTGTGATGGCCACTCCAATACCTTGACTTTGTTGTCCTTAAGCCATTTTGTCACAACTTTGGAAGTATGCTTGGGGTCATTGTCCATTTGGAAGACCCATTTGCGACCAAGCTTTAACTTCCTGACTGATGTCTTGAGATGTTGCTTCAATATATCCACATAATTTTCCATCCTCATTGATGCCATCTATTTTGTGAAGTGCACCAGTCCCTCCTGCAGCAAAGCACCCCCACAACATGATGCTGCCACCCCCGTGCTTCACAGTTGGGATGGTGTTCTTCAGCTTGCAAGCCTCCCCCTTTTCCCTCCAAACATAACGATGGTCATTATGGCCAAACAGTTCTATTTTTGTTTCATCAGACCAGAAGACATTTCTCTAAAAAGTACAATCTTTGTCCCCATGTGCAGTTTTTTATGGCGGTTTTAGAGCAGTGTCTTCTTCCTTGCTGAGCGGCCTTTCAGGTTATACTGTGGATATAGATACTTTTGTACCTGTTTCCTCCAGCATCTTCACAAGGTCCTTTGCTGTTGTTCTGGGATTGATTTACACTTTTCACACCAAAGTACGTTCATCTCTAGGAGACAGAACGCGTCTCCTTCCTGAGTGGTATGATGGCTGCGTGGTCCAATGGTGTTTATACTTGCATACTATTGTTTGTACAGATGAACGTGGTACCTTCAGGCATTTGGAAATTTCTCCCAAGGATGAACCAGACTTGTGGAGGTCTACATTTTTTTTTCTGAGGTCTTGGCTGATTTCTTTTGATTTTCCCATGATGTCAAGCAAAGAGGCACTGATTTTGAAGGTAGGCCTTGAAATACATCCACAGGTACACTTCCAATTGACTCAAATGATGTCAATTAGCCTATCAGAAGCTTCTAAAGCCATTACATCATTTTCTGGAATTTTCCAAGCTGTTTAAAGGCACAGTCAACTTAGTGTATGTAAACTTCTGACCCACTGGAATTGTGATACAGTATATTACAAGTGAAATAATCTGTCTGTAAACAATTGTTGTAAAAATTACTTGTGTCATGCACATAGTAGATGTCCTAACCGACTTGCCAAAACTATAGTTTGTGAACAAGAAATGTGTGGAGTGGTTGAAAAACGAGTTTTAATGACTCCAACCTAAGTGCATGTAAACTTCCGAATTCAACTGTATATCCAACACCGAATGTGAGATTGTCTACGTGCGCTTGTTGGACGATGGGAAGCCAGTCAATCTCCTGGTCAGACAACAGACCCTTGAGCACTCCCATGCCATTGGTAAGTTGTTTCTCTTTATAGCCTTTATTGTTGTGTAAAGTTTAATCATTATTCGTAATGTTGATAGAATTTAGTTTGTCAGAAATACTTTTGTATAATTGTTTTTTTGTGTTGTCATTCGAGGTGTTTTGGATGCCACCAAGGCTGCATTTCGTGCTGTTTGCCCAGAGGAGGATGGAGGGTCATGGATGAAGAAGTGCATCTCCTTCGGGGCAGATGGTGCCTCCGTGAACATGGGCCACTGTGGGGGAGTGACTGCCCACCTGCAGAGAGAGGCAGGGAGGCATATAATCCCAATCCACTGTATGCCACATAGGTTTGTAACTAATACATTTTATTTGCTAGCAGAGAATGTTAAACAATACTGTGTGTGTCTGTGCGTGCGTGCGCTAAGTGCTGGAATGGTAAATACCACAGAATTATTGTTTTCTGTTGGCACAAGAGACGGTATGGATATGGAAGACGTATCACTTCAGCGGAAAATCCAAACGAGAGAGCTCGGTGTGGATATTTGCACACCGCCTAGCATCAAGGGAACTCTGGATCCCCATGTCCACAGAGCCCTCAAAGTGTTCCTGCGGCATGGACAAGACAAGGACCGTGCCACTGACGAAGGCCAGTACTCTGTTGTTCTGCAGCACATGGAGCACCTGGCCGTAGCATCAACAACCGCCGGAAGTTCAAGGGCGGGAAAATAAAGTCAGTTTTACACAGGAAATGTAGTTTTAAAAAATAGGTTCAAGACTGTCACGAGAATTTTGCTATCTCAATTGCTGAACTCAAATATCTCTCAGGCTTTGAATAATTCCCAGAGGTTGTAAGGCTCTGGTTAAGGAAGAATTAGACAAATTCCCAAATCTGCAATAGGTCAGGGTTTTTATTCAGAGAACGTTCTGATCTCAAAATGGGAACACAGTCTTTTTATACTGTACATACAAATAAGCCACATACAAATAAGCTCCACCACTCTTTAGGCAGCAGTACTTTTCCACAGGGTATATTCATGGCTTATCACTTTCTGCAACATAATTCAATCTGGGCAGTTCCTAGCCGTGCCTCCCTTCCTGAAGATGGGGAAGGCCTCTTCTCTGTAGTTTGATTTCACAAGGATTCCTTTGTTCTCTCAAATACCCTCGTCTTACATTGCAAGATAGTACCACCATGTTCTAGTCTCTATACATTTCTAGACACACACATTAATTGGATTATTTTCTTATAACCCTAACCCTATTGCATACATTTTCAGAGTGGAATATTCTTAGTCATTACTTAAACATACAAATTTCCCTATCAAAGACTCAAATGAACTTTCAGAATCAAGTAATTGACAAGTGACAGTTTATTTACACACTACTTGTGAATGCACTCTTGTGTATTCTGCCATTTTCTCTCAAAACATGTTTGAGGAGCTATCCTCACTTATCCTCACCCTGCAAAGGAATAGCCACGTCAGAGTTGAGGAAGACAGTGACCAGACTGGAAGCACTAAAGCTTAGGGCAAAGGCAGGAGGCATGCTGGAAAAGATCAAGACCATGCTTGCTCAGCAGCAGGGTGATGAGAGGAGATTCCAGGTGTGTTAGGATGAGAGCTTGTTAGGATGTAAGAGAAATCGATGATTAAGACAGATTCTCAATGTGAGAATCAATGAATTCGTTGCTCAATAGAACGATTTGAGGATAAGGAGGGAAATGCAGTGGAGAAGTCTTACATTTTTTGTAATGGGAGACAGACAAATGGCCAGACATTTCATTGTGTGTTGGTGTGTGTGTGTCTGTGTGTGTGTGTTATTTCTGTTAAAGGGAATAACACTGAAGGGGAATCTGAAAGGCTTCACAGACCTCACCAATCTCCAGCTGAAGCAACACATGGAGGCGGCCATCAACATCGGCGGGGATGATCTCAAAGCCAGGTTTGGTGGTTTGCTGAAGGATGAGGGTGTCCAGACCCCAGTGGAGTCTTTCAGAGTGCAAAACCCTGACACATGGCCAGAAGACCAGGCCAGCCTTCTCACCTTTGGCGATGATGGTGTGGCAGACCTGATGAGGCATTTCAAGGAGCCTCTAGAGGGGTAAGAATTTATTTGACACTGCATTGCCATATGAGACAATGTTATGTTTGCAAACTGCATATTTGCAAACTCACTTGCTCTGTTCAATCCTGCAGATCGGGGTGCAACATGGCTGCAATCCAGGATGAGTGGCAGGGGCTGAAAATCCTGGTCAGCCACAATTTCAAGGACAAGTCCTACAGTGGCCTGTGGGAGACCATGTTGACAAAGGACCCCTACAGGCACGATTACATGGTAGGCTAACATTCCTGAGTGGTTATGTATGGTATCCTTCTATGGTTGGTTTTGATAAGTTAATGGTAAGAGTTTAAATTAAATTGAAAGATATAATCTTTACCCTAGAACATACTGGAGTTGGTGCAGCTTATGCTGGTGCTGCCCATTTCAGCCGCCCAGTTTGGGCGAGGCTTCTCTGCGCAGAACCTGATTAAGAATTCGACAAGAAGCTGCCTTGTGGTCTCCACCACCAAAGACCTGATGAGGATCAGCCTGGAGGGACCTTCTGTCCAGGAGTTCGATCCCACTCTTGCCGTGGACCGCTGGCTGACCTCTAAGCGTGCCAGACGGCCAACATACAAAAGCAGCTGGACAACTGATATCCTTTGCGTCTAGTAAGCATGGGTCAATGTGTGATTTTGGTGGTATGTGCTGTTGCACAGATGTGTGTCCCTTAGTACACGCACACATACTCACACACGCAGTATAAATATGTATGGAATAAATTGTTTGTTAATAAGCTCTGTGTTACTTGAACACTTCACTGTGCTCCTAAATTTCTTTGTGTGCTCCTATAATATTTCATTTAGGAGCACATGTACTCCTTGGGAAAAAAGTTAGCGTAGAGCCCTGCCTCCGGCGCCATCATTTGGGAACATTAGTGTGGGTCATGCTTTTCTCTGTTTTGCTGATCTTTACTAAAATAGGTCATTATAATGCAAAATGTATTATGACGCAATCCAACAGACAGCAGATATTGATTGACCAACAACTGTCTCACTTACTCACATCAAGACCTAGTGTACACTAGAGCTGGGACTATAAAGTGATCAACATCGACCAAACATCGTGGATATTTTGCTGATATCATTCATTACAATAAATGGGTGATTCTACGGAAATGGTGGCTTTCCTGTCCACCGCCTTAACCACCAGGGAAAAACAAAACAAAATTGATAATATATATATATTTTTTATTGAAGTGTTTTATTGTTAATAAACCTATGTAAGACAGTTATATTGCAAATTATATTTTCCATATTATAGTAGAATACTGTCAGCACCATGAAAATGGCTTGTCCCTCGCCAGGAGTCATGGTTTAGTGACATATTTTGAGTCAAAATATTTTTTTTCTACAACTTTAAATGTATTATAGCTGTTTAGGGAATTACTTAAACTAAAATATCAACTAATTATTATAAATTATTTACAGGGAATATCTGTCACTCAATTTCATTTCACTGGTGTTACCCTTAAAAATTTAAAATTAATTTAAAAAATGCAACATCCTTGCCAACTTCTTCCTGGGTCAAAGGTTAATTGGAGGCGGGGCTGTTTTGAAGACTACATGGTAAGTCACTCACTCTTCATGTTAGCAATTTGATATTAATTTGGTAATTTAATGCAAAGCTTTGAAACCTGTCACTGGTGTTATACAGTTTACAGTATGGGGAAAGGAAATATGATTGAAATAATTATCCAATAACATTAGTGATTTATTTACAATTTAAATAGTGTGGTTTGAGCTACTGTGCCCACCGTTTTAGATACCTTGTCAGCAGATTCGTCACTGGTGTTACTGTTCCTGCTAACT
>QNTS01006690.1:31479-42438 GCA_003317085.1 Hucho hucho
ATATTGAAGACTCATGTTAAAAGGAACCACCAGCTTTCATATGTTCTCATGTTCTGAGCAAGGAACTTAAACCTTAGCTTTTTTACATGGCACATATTGCACTTTTACTGTCTTCTCCAACACTGTGTTTTTGCATTATTTAAACCAAATTGATCGATCGACCTCTACTCTGTTGGTGTGTGTGTGTGTGTGTGTGTGTGTTTGTGTCAATGTCAATGGTGTGTGTAGGCACCTGAGCTGAGCCATCGGGCAGACTGAGCATCTACCACCCCACTATCAGATTAGGAGTGGGAGGAAATGTAGGCTTATATTCCCCCCACTTTTTTTTCTGAAATAACCATCACGCACAGATTGAAAATGTCAATATTTATATTTAGAAATTAGCATGGCATTTTGTTGTCCTGTTGTCCTGTTGTCCGGGCCATTGGCAGTCTCTATGGGGGTGCCACAGGGTTCAATTCTTGGGCCGACTCTCTTCTCTGTATACATCAATGATGTCGCTCTTGCTGCAGGGGAGTCTCTGATTCACCTGTACGCAGACGACACCATTCTGTATACTTCTGGCCCCTCTTTGGACACTGTGTTAACTACCCTCCAGACGAGCTTCAATGCCATACAACTCTCCTTCCGTGGCCTACAATTGCTCTTAAACGCAAGTAAAACTAAATGCATGCTCTTCAACCGATCGCTGCCCGCACCTGTCCCCCCGTCCAGCATCACTACTCTGGACGGTTCTGTCTTAGATTATGTGGACAACTACAAATACCTAGGTGTCTGGTTAGATTGAAAACTCTCCTTCCAGACTCACATCAAACATCTCCAATTTAAAATAAAATCTAGAATTGGCTTCCTATTTCGCAACAAAGCTTCCTTCACTCATGCTGCCAAACATACCCTCGTAAAACTGACCATCCTATCGATCCTCGACTTCGGTGATGTCATTTACAAAATAGCCTCCAATACTCTACTCAACAAATTGGATGCAGTCTATCACAGTGCCATCCGTTTTGTTACCAAAGCCCCATATACCACCCACCACTGCGACCTGTACGATCTCGTAGGCTGGCCTTCGCTTTACACTCGTCGCCATATCCACTGGCTCCAGGTCATCTACAAGTCCCTGCTAGGTAAAGTCCCGCCTTATCTCAGCTCGCTGGTCACCTTAGCAGCACCAACCCGTAGCACGCGCTCCAGCAGGTATATCTCACTGGTCACCCCCAAAGCCAATTCTTCCTTTGGCCGACTGTCCTTCCAGTTCTCTGCTGCCAATGACTGGAATGAACTACAAAAATCCCTGAAATTGGAGACACTTATCTCCCTCACCAGATTTAAGCACCAGCTGTCAGAGCAGCTCACAGACCACTGTACCTGTTTATAGCCCATCTGTAAATAGCCCAACCAACTACCTCATCCCCTACCATATTTATTTATTTATTTATCTTGTTCCTTTGCACCCCAGTTTTTTTCTACATTTCACATTAATCTACTGCACATTTACCATTCCAGTGTTAAATTGCTATATTGTAATTACTTTGCCACTATGGCCTATTTATTGTCTTACCTTCCTTATCCTACCTCATTTGCACTCTTTGTGTATAGATTCTGGGTTTTTTTTCTACTGTATTATTGACTGTATGTTTGTTTTACTCCATGTGTAACTCTGTGTTGTTGTTTGTGTCAAACTGCTTTGCTTTATCTTGGCCAGGTCGCAGTTGTAAATGAGAACTTGTTCTCAACTTGCCTACCTGGTAAAATAAATAAAATTTATACAATTTATATAATACATCTTTTGATTTTACTCCTGTCTCGAAAGCAAATGTTTCAGACCGTTTTGAATTTTATAGAGCCAATGAATGCGAAATGATTGCTGTTCTTTATGAAATCACCCTGTTCATGTAAAAATGACCAAATACACTTGACTGTTTAAAGCAAAACTACCAAAATGATTTCTTATGGTGAACCTGAACAACAATCTAAATAAAATCTGAATGATTGAAAACCACAATCAGCAGTCGGACGTGAGTTGCGTCCACCTCCGGTAGGCTACACAGCTCCGGTAAAACAATTTTCTAGAGCGCATTTAGAGCGCACAATCTAGAGCGCATTTAGCTATCAATGACCCGGCATATTACATTCATGGTCACTCAACTAATAAAGCCTATGATTTGACATTGCAAAAGCCATTTTACACGCGTCTAAATGCTGAAGGTGCCAGATGTACGAATAGCATATTCAGCCTATTAGAACATGGATAGGCCTAACCCAAAAGGCCGGCAGACGGTAATTTAGATTTGTGTCAGTTTACTGTCCAACTGCATTGTTTGCAGCCGGCAATAAAGTTGTATCCCTCATGGACTGGTTCATACCTAAAACATTCTCCATTCAGGCTGCATAGGCTTCGATTTCCTCCTTCATTCTATATAATTGCGATAAGGCGGGAAAAAAACGGGGAAATAGAGAAAGCAGCTGTGTCTCCCGCACTGTGCACTCTACTGTTATCTGACAGTCATACACAGTTACATGCATTACAGTTTGATATGCTACTGAACTGAAGAAGAGGACTCATCAATTCAGTCACAACAGATAAGGAGTATTTTCGTGAACTGGCGATTCTTAAATCGGTTTTCCTGCCTATGACAGTGTTTAATTTGGATCGGTTCGGGCAGACTGATGCACTCACATCTTAAACATTTGAAACAGGACCAATGTGTATCAGTAATCTCTCTCTCTCTCTCTCTCTCTCTCTCTCTCTCTCTCTCTCTCTCTCTCTCTCTCTCTCTCTCTCTCTCCACACATTGCTATGGTTGTCATGATACCAGTATTGCATTACTACGGTACCAGATTTTCCATGTCAAAAAATAAAACACGAATGATCCTATAAAAGAACGTCTTTATGTAAAAAAATCACGGTCAGTTATGATACAGCCTGGAATCGAACCAGGGTCTGTAGTGACACCTCTAGCACTAAGATGCAGTGCCTTAGACCTCTGCGCCACTCGGGAGCTTGCAAAACAAACAAATGTGACTCTAGGTGATACATAATGCTGTTTGTTTCGAACATTAGGACTGTTTTTCTTAAGAAAATTAAATCCGCTTCATGTTTTGACAACCCTAATAAGACACCCCTCCCCTCTCACCCTGAAGAGCTGCCTCGCAGGAGACACAGAAATACCGGCTCCAGGCCTAAACGTGGGGTTAGGCTATCAGAAAGCCACACTCATCACTATTCTATGGAATCCAGGCTCCCGGTATCAGGTCAGTATTCATTTTTAAACACATTTGCCCAATTCGGTGGCACGCCGTGTGCAATTGCCCATGGCCCACAATGCATCACAACGAGGCGGCACTTTTGATGGCATTTTTAGTTTCTATACTGTATTGTGATCTCGCCTACTGTGGGTGCTAAGACACACACTGGTGAGAGAGACACACACACACACACACATACACACACACACACACACACACTGAAGACAGAGATATACACTCACGCACACTGGAGACAGAGATACATGCACACACACACACACACACACACATACACACACACACAGGAGAAAGATACACACACACACACACACACTGAAAAGAGAGCCACACACTGACTCACAAACACCCCCTCTCCCCATGCCTAACAAGAAACATCTTTGAGAAGTTCCAGAGAAAATCATTCAATCTTATGATATTGTTGAGGAATTGTAACTATTAACTTATAACTTACTACTAACTTATGAACTTCTTATTTCTTAAGTTTTTGCGTAAGAAGTGTTTTGTGAATCTGGGCCCAGGACTGAAATAAAGAGTATCAGTAGAACCGGTCAGCTACTCGGGAGCTAGGAAATTAAAGTTAATTAAGAGCACATTCTCATTTACAAATACGACAGGAATAGAGAGTAGAGAGGTTGAATGAGCCCATTGGAAGCTGAGGGCCAGGTTTGGAATTTAGCCAGGACAATTGAGATGAACACTCCAACTCATGCCCCACGTGCGGAATGGGAACTTAGAACTCAGAACACGGAGTCCCAGAACATGGATTGTACGTCAAATCAAAACAAATCAAAGTTTATCGTCGGCATACACAGATTTGCAGATGTTATCGCAGGTGAAGCGAAATGCTCGTGTTTCTAGCTCCAACAGTGCAGCAATAATACCTAGCAATGCAAAACAATACACACATAATCCAAAAAGTGAAAAGAAAGAAATTAAGAAATAGCAGAATGAGCAATGTCAGAGTCCAGAATATACAACATATTATATTATTAAATTGGTGTCTATAGACATTATGGACAGTACATTAATATAAAAGGTGTGTACAGCAGTACAGTTATATGTCTGTCATATTGAGGTATCTAGCTATAAGTTAAACCTGATCAATCAAATGGATAGGTGTAGGCAGTTATGGTAATTATAAATGTCCATAACTAGGTGTCTTCGCTAGACAGACACGGGGAGAGGAAGAAAGTGAGAAAGAAAGGATCAAATTGAGAGAGGGAGAGAGAGGTGGGAAGAGAGTGGAAGACAGAGAGAGAGAGATGAAGAGAGAGAAAGGAAGGCAGCAGTGCAAATGTACTTAGACTAGAGTATTTCTCTTCCAACTTGTTAGGCAATCACATGTACCTACGGGGGAAGGATGGCCAGCCATACAGGAGGGTGATTTTTACTATGGAGAAAGAGGCCGTACTGACCGAGATGCATTCTGGCCATTTCGGAGTGAAGCGCATGATTGCCAAAATCAACCTACGCTTCAACTGACGGGGAATTGTCAAGGAGGTGGACAGCTTGGCAAGTTAAATAATCTTTGGTTTATCGATCACATTCTATTATATCTGAAACTATTATTATTTCAATAAATGTCATATCAGAGAGCCCACAATGTTTCAATTTGTCACTTATTGCTTAAAGGTCAGTACCCTGTCTAGCCTGCCAGGAGTTTGAGAAGGCGAAGACAGTGGCGCCAGAGTTAAAGCCCATCAAATTTGTTTCACCTTGGCACATAATAGGTAGGTGTCCCAATTCAAATCTAGCCCTGATAAGTTGTTTTGTTATGGTTGCTTTATTTGACCACAGCAGTTCAATATTATAAAATGTGTGTGTGAGTGTCAGTATCCTTACAAATATGAAAATCTGCAAACTGTATCACACAGATACGGGTAAGAATAAAGTAATCTTCTCTCTAACACTTTAAATGTTAGGGGGGGACCTCATCAGATCCTTCATGAAATCCAGGAATGGCAACAGCTGGTGTCTGACAGCGACCGATCACTTTACCAAGTTGGTGGAGGCAATACCCATTAAGGTCAGTAAAGGAAGAGTACGTGCTTAACTCTGAATTCCCTTCTGTAACCCATTAAAAAGGGTGCATGGAACCAAAAATAGATTTTCGTTTTGTATGATACCCATCAAAGACTGGCGAGGCCACCTCCAAGGCAACGATGGACATCTTCAACATCCACGGCTCTCCTGAGATCATCTTGAGTGACCGAGGTCATGAATGCTGGAACAAGGTACGTATGTTATAAGTTATATTCTGTCACCAATAGTTTGTTTTATTTATTTTTTACAATTTGATTTTAGTTTTTCAATGGTACATAATCAGACATATTTCAATATCTTACATTGTCAATAGATATCACTTTCCTACCCCCTCCTCCAGGTTTGGTGAAAGGACCAACCAGACCTTCAAGACTGCCATGGGCAAGTCCCTTGATTGGTTCCAGGAAGGGTGGGAGATCAACCTGAAGGTAATTCTCTTTGCACACAACAGCAGCATCCAGGCCGAGTACAGACGGGAGCCGCAGCTGTTGACTGAGGTAAACAATGCAATTGTATATACAGTTATTGTATATACTGTAGTCTTTCAAATGTGTGATTGACTTAGTGTTGTCTATTGCTATGTTTGTATAAGATCACTGATCACTGAATCACCACCTGATGTGGTGGAAGTTGTCGAACCAGATCAGAAGGCCTTCGAGGACCACCTTCAGGCACGGACTGAGAAGGATGTGGAGGTTTTTGACCAGGTAAAATGATTGTCACTGTTAATTTATTTTCCGGCCCTCCAAGAGATATGTAAGAAATGTATTTGGAATATTAAATATAAATTTCATTTATTACTGTCATCAATCAAGGTGAGACTGAACATTCGAAAAGGTGCAGGAGAAACAGAAGGAGAGCTATCGGAGCAGAATCAAGAAGGAGACCAAGTGCTACGACATCCGGGCGAATTACTTGGTTTGGAAGAAGGACGAAAGGAAGGCAAGACCTGAAAAACCTCGCTGCTCTTTCGCTCCTAGCTGGGGTCACCATCTTTTAAGGTGAATAAAAAAAATCTCAGATAATAACTATTTGCATTTGCACACAAAATAACTTGAAGCTAGTTTTAGCTTCCTTAACACTGATATTTTTCTCTTTGTCTTCCTAGGTTTACCTCGGTGGAAGCCGACAATCTTCTCCAGTTGGAGGAGTTTTACGGTCGACCACTGAAAGCACTGATGCCCTACACTTCGGTGAAGCCCAATAGACAAAGTATATTAAGCTTTGGTTGACATTTGAGGAAGCAAGAAACAGTAGTTATGCTGAGCTTATAAAAATATACCTCTTAAATTTACCTCTCCAAATGACTTTAGGACCATCGACTGTCCGAGGACCGCAGGAGGTATCCCATTCACCAGAACCAGTGAGTTCGGATCAGTCTGATTCTCTGTGCTTTGAGTCGGAAGCGGACCAGTTTGAGGTAAGCTATACCTTCCAAAAGTGTTGAAAAGTACATACAGTTGAAGTCGAAGTTTACATACACCTTAGCCATATACATTTAAACTCAGTATTTCACAATTCCTGACATTTAATCCTAGTAAAAATTCCCTGTCTTAGGTCAGTTAGGATCACCACTATATTTTAAGAATGTGAAATTATTTATTTCAGCTTTTATTTCTTTCATCACATTCCCAGTGGGTCAGAAGTTTACATACACTCAATTAGTATTTGGTAGCATTGCCTTTAAATTGTTTAACTTGGGTCAAACATTTCAGGTAGCCTTCCACAAGCTTCCCACAATAAGTTGGTGAATTTTGGCCCATTCCTCCTGACAGAGCTGGTGTAACGGAGTCAGGTTTGTAGGCCTCCTGCCCACACATTTTCGATGGGATTGAGGTCAGGGCTTTGTGATGGCCACTCCAATACCTCAACTTTTTTGTCCTTAAGCCATTTTGCCACACCTTTGGAAGTATACTTGGGGTTATTGTCCATTTGGAAGCCTCATTTGCAACCAAGCTTTAACTTCCTGGCTGATGTCTTGTTTCAATATTTCTACATCATTTTCCTGCCTCATGCCATCCATTTTGTGAAGTGAACCAGTTCCTCCTGCAGCAAAGCACCCCCACAACATGATGCTGCCACCCCTGTGCTTCACAGTTGGGATGGTGTTCTTCAGCTTGCAAGCCTCCCCCTTTTTCCTCCAAACATGACGATGGTCATTATGGTCAAACAGTTCCATTTTTGCTTCATCAGACCAGAGGACATTTCTCCAAAAAAGTACGATCTTTGTCCCCATGTGCAGTTGCAAACCATAGTCTGGCTTTTTTATGGCGGTTTTGGAGCAGTGGCTTCTTCCTTGCTGAGCGGCCTTTCAGGTTATGTCGATATAGGACTCGTTTTACTGTGGATATAGACACTTTTGTACCTGTTTCCTCCAGCATCTTCACAAGGTCCTTTTGCTGTTGTTCTGGGATTGATTTGCACTTTTCGCACCAAAGTACGTTCATCTCTAGGAGACATCCCTTTGTAGGAAAGTGCTCCAAGGTGAAGTTTCCCAGGTACAGATCTAGAATCAGCTTCCCATCCCCCAATCCTAACCTTAACCATTAGTGGTAACTGCTTAACCATAACCTGACCCAATATCAGTGTCTCTGTGGCAAGAGGCAAGAAAGATTTAGGGTATGGATAACCAGGGGTGGAAGTCTAAACTCACTTTGAGAACTAAACAATGTAAAATGACCAGGATTTTTTGTAAAAAAAACTAAAACATGTTTACAAGTCAAAATTATTTCCCTCTATTCCCACGCTTTCTGCCCCGACAATACTGGAGAAGTTAATATTGTTATGACAGTTTGGACAGGGAATTAGAAACTGTTGACAGCATATGACAATGTAATGCTTAAATATACTATAAACTAGGGCTGGGAATTGCCAGGGACCTCACGGTACGATATTATCATGATAATTAGGTGCCGATACGATATGATATGCATCGTAAGATGGCGCCTAAGAGGATGGCTGACGTTTTACATGCTCCTAACCAACTGTGCTATTTTGTTAGTTTTTTTGCTTTGTTTGTAACCATATGTTTAAACTTATTTTGTACAAAATGTTGCTGCTACCGTCTCTTATGACCGAAAATAACTTCTGGACATCAGAACAGCGATTACTCACCACAAACTGGAAGAAGCTTTTTCCTTTAACGAGTCTGATGAGAAATATATACTGCTTTCCCGGGAACAGGCCCAAATCCCTTTCATTTGCGTGAAGAAAAGATGTAGGAAAAGAGGGCGCAGGTCGGGCTGCCTTCTGAGAATCCGTAGGCGAGCGAGTAAACTTCCACAGCCATCCGTTCTACTTGCTAACATGCAATCATTGGAAAATAGAATTGATGACCTACGATTACGATTATCCTACCAATGCACCGGCAGAACAGAGAAGAAGCTACGTCTGGTAAGAGGGTAAGAGGGGTGGGGGTGTGTGTCTTTTTGTCAATAACATCTGGTGCGTGATGTCTAATATTAAAGAAGTCTAGAGGTATTGCTCGCCTGAGGAAGAGTACCTTATGATAAGCTGTAGACCACACTATCTACCAAGAGAGTTCTCATCTATATTATTCATAGCCGTCTATTTACCACCACAGACCGATGCTGGCACTAAGACCGCTCTCAACCAACTCAATAAGGCCATAAGCAAACAAGAAAATGTTAATCCAGAAGCGGCGCTCCTAGTGGCCGGGGACTTTAATGCAGTCAAACTTAAATCCGTTTTACCACATTTTTACCAGCATGTCACATGTGCAACCAGAGGGGAAAAAAACTCTAGACCACCTTCACTCCACACACAAAGCTCTCCCCCGCCCTCCATTTGGCAAATCTGACCATAATTATATCCTCCTGATTCCTGCTTACAAGCAAAAATGAAATCAGGAAGTACTAGTGACTCGCTCCATACGGAAGTGGTCAGATGACGCGGATGCTACGCTACAGGACTGTTTTTCTAGCAAAGACTGGAATGTGTTCCGGGATTCATCCAATGACATTGAAGAGTATACCACCTCAGTCATCGGCTTCATCAATAAGTGCATCGACGACGTTGTCCCCACAGTGACCGTACGTACATATCCCAACCAGAAGCCATGGATTACAGGCAACAACAGCATCAAGCTAAAGGCTAGAGCTGCCGCTCCTTGAGACTAATCCGGATGCTTATAAGAAATCCCGCTATGCCCTCAGACGAACCATCAAACAAGCAAAGCGTCAATACAGGATTAAGTTTGAATCCTACTTCAACGGCTCTATTGCGGACTACAAAGGGAAACCCAGACGTGAGTTGCCCAGTGACGTGATCCTACCAGACGAGCTAAATGCCTTTTATGCTCGCTTTGAGGCAAACAACACTGAAGTATGCATGAGAGCACCAGCTGTTCTGGATGACTGTGTGATAATGCTGTCGATAGCCGATGTGAGCAAAACCTTTAAACAGGTCAACATTCAAAAAGTCGCGGGGCCAGACGATGTACCAGGACGTGTACTCAAAGCATGCATGGACCAACTGGCAAGTGTCTACACTGACATTTTCAACCTCTCCCTGACCGAGTCTGTAATACTTACATGTTTCAAGCAGACCACCATAGTCCCTATGCCCAAGGAAGCCAAGGTAACCTGCCTAAATCATTACCGACCCGTAGCACTCAAGTCGGAAGCCATGAAGTGCTTTGAAAGGCTGGTCATGGTTCACATCAACAGCATCCTCCCGGATACCCTAGACCCACTCCAATTCGCATACCGCCCCAATAGATACACAGATGACGCAATCTCAATCGCACTCCACACTGCCCTTTCATACCTGGACATAAGGAACACATATGTGAGTATGCTGTTCATTGACTACAGCTCAGCGTTCAACACCATAGTGCCCTCAAAGCTCATCACTAAGCTAAGGACCCTGGGACTAAACACCTCCCTCTGCAACTGAATCCTGCACTTCCTGACGGGCCGCCCCTAGGTGGTAAGGGTAGGCAACAACACATCTGCCACGCTGATCTTCAACACTGGGGCCCCTCAGGGGTTTGTACTTAGTCCCCTCCTGTACTGCGTGGCCAAACACGACTCCAACACCATCATTAAGTTTGCTGACGACACAACAGTGGTAGGCCTGATCACCGACAACGATGAGACAGCCTTATAGGGAGGAGGTCAGAGAACTGTCAGTGTGGTGCCAAGACAACAAACTCTCCCTCAGTGTGAGCAAGACAAAGGAGATGATTGTGGACTACAAGAAATGGCGGGCCGAACAGGCCCCCATTAACATCGACAGGGCTGTAGTGGAGCGGGCCTAGAGTTTCAAGTTCCTTGGTGTCCACATCACCAACAAGCTATCATGGTCCAAACACGCCAAGACAGTCGTGAAGAAGGCACGACAAAACAAATTCCCCCTCAGGAGACTGAAAAGATTTAGCATGGGTCCCCAGATCCTCAGAAAGTTCTACAGCTGCACTATAGAGAACATCCTAACCGGTTGCATCACCGCCTGGTATGGTAACTCCTCGGCATCTGACCGTAAGGCGCTACAGAGGGTAGTGTGTACGACCCAGTACATCACTGAGGCCAAGCTTCTTGCCATCCAGGACCTATATTATAGGCGGTGTCAGAGGAAAGGTGGTAAAATTGTCAGAGACTCCAGTCACCCAAGCCATAGACTTTT
>QNTS01006690.1:60449-71039 GCA_003317085.1 Hucho hucho
ATTATTGATGCAGAAGAAGGAGAGGGAGCAGGGTCAGACTGTTGAGATGCAGCCATTATTGATGCAGAAGAAGGAGAGGGAGCCACGTCAGACTGTTGAGATGCAGCCATTATTGATGCAGAAGAAGGAGAGGGAGCCACGTCAGACTGTTGAGATGCAGCCATTATTGATGCAGAAGAAGGAGAGGGAGCCACGTCAGACTGTTGAGATGCAGCCATTATTGATGCAGAAGAAGGAGAGGGAGCCACGTCAGACTGTTGAGATGCAGCCATTATTGATGCAGAAGAAGGAGAGGGAGTCACTTTAGACTGTTGAGATGCACACAGAGAGACTGCACTTGATAAATCAATTGAACTCTGTGCACTTTCATTTAAATGAATCGGCCCTTTCCCTCCTCAAAGATGCGCTCCCTAAATAAGTATCTGTGTTTGTCACAGACTGGGCAGCATAAAATGTGATCCAACTTGTGTAATATCACACACCAAATTTTTTTAAAATATATATATTTTCTCTGCACCTGACGGAATGTTCGATTCTATTTACTGTATAAACTATTAAAAGACTCAAATCCAGGACACAGCGATTGTGCGATTCTGTGTACTGTTTACATCAAATGGAAGTGATTACAACGATAAATCAAGATAGAGAAGGGGGGGGTGGGAGGAGGAATTACAGGAAGTCTTAATAGTAATAATCATAATCATCACATAAGGGGGACGGCCTTAATATGACTGGCACAAATCCATTTTGCTCAAATCACCAAAACAAAATGCTCTGCGTTTGACATGAGGTCTAGGCTGTGTCAAACAAACGCAACTAATATCACGAAACATCAAAGAAAAGAAAACTAATTTAGGTGGTCCAAACAAAAAAAAATTGTTATTTAACTAGATACACATTCCGGTAAACGATAAAGCACTCAAATCTATCTACAATGTGGATTCGTCTAGAATTCCAATCTGTCATTGAAACGCCAGAGCGGCACCGGAGCACAAAGCATGTCATTTGGTATTTGGAGAACACATCAGCCTGTAATAATGTAGGACTAAATTTATATTTTCTCAACCGCATAACTTATATCTGGCGCACATTTTCTCTGTAGCCTATCAAATCACAATGTTATTACTTTTTATGATATGTATATTATTGCGTTTTCTTACACAACAATGTCATAGGTTATTATCACAGGGTTACAGCAGTACTGTACTTTGGAATATAAATCATTGGAATATAATCATCCAAACATACGTTAAAGAATCACGCCACAGTACAATACTATAATGAATTTAAAATATCCACACTATACAACACACAACATTATCCTACATACAGCATTATCCTACATTATAATA
The DNA here is from genome assembly GCA_003317085.1 of Hucho hucho. Lineage (NCBI taxonomy): Eukaryota > Metazoa > Chordata > Actinopteri > Salmoniformes > Salmonidae > Hucho > Hucho hucho. Next base: position 61,802 of record QNTS01006690.1, read on the forward strand.
TCAAACACATTCTACATCCCAGCAGGTGATAAGAGGCAGGTCTAGACACAGCAGTCCCCAACTCCGATTCCAATTCATAAAACCGAAGTGTGCACGTGACGCATGTTCCGTCACCTAATCAAAATGTTCCATTGAAAAATAAAACGGATAGTTCAAGATGTTCTCATTCAACTTCCCAGTTTAGTTACATGATTGATAGGATGTGAAACGCAATCCCCCGGCGAAGCATGCCGAGGCTGTGGCGCAAATGTTTGCTAAAATACACTGCTGTCCATCCTATAGTTTCTCTTGAGTGGCTTCGGGCGGCGCGTGTCAATCAATCAATCAATCAATCAATCTCTGCGAGTCTATTTTTCATTCTCGGGAGAGCCTCATTCGTTGACACTCTCTAGTTATTGTTCTTTGCTCGCTCGGAGATTAAACAGAGACGTATTTAGTTAGACGTGGTTATTCGGTCTGGTCAGAGCAGCTTGCGCGTCCATAGACGGTTAGGATTCGAGGGCGATAGTCCTACCTTTCATGACATGCCTATTTAACCAACGAGCGGGAATCCTTCACTAGCCTATATATATAAAACCTACCGGTATACAACATATATTGTTTGGGGTGTAAAATCATAAGGTATAAAATCAAGCTACCAACATTGGCATGGCACCCTCTATAACGCTCCGGTAAGCTACCTCCAAATGCCACCGTGCCATTACTTTCACCGTAGCTTTAAACCCAAGCTAAATTAATTGGGGTAGACCAATGCATTTGATTTTCATCGATGTATGTAGTAGGCCTATGACAAATTCCGAATCACATATAAACCTACTTTTCTTGTTCATTTCGACATTTGCGCGCGGAAGGTGTAGACAGCTTTACCCAAACGCAGGTTTAGTGTTGTCATATTTCGGACTCAAATGGATCAAAACAACAATGTTGTGTCAAGTACAACACTTTGAAACGTGTTTCTAAAACACAATACGTTTGGCTACTCCGACCTCATGCACACAATTACTCACCTGCATTCCTTAGCTTCTTATTCCGGTAGACAGAGAATATCACCAAAAGGTTGCCCAAAATATCAACCACGATAGTGAATATCAGGAAGCACCCCAAAGTTGTAGAAACCCACGGAGGGCGATTCAACACTTCCTCGTACGGGTCCAGCGACGACCTGTTCAGATAAGACTCATTTATAATCATTGTATATTTTGTAACTTTTCCAATTAGCGAAATAAACGTGCCGCCCGTCCCGTAAAATGTAGTCTACATTTTGGATACAGGGATGCCGTGGTAGTCTCCCGTGGCTTTCCTCCTCTCCATATTGCCCGTTATAACTCCCGTATACAACCTTCTGTTTTTCTTTCTAGTCACAATGTGTCAGAGTCTACGCGTATATGGCTATATGTGTACCCATCACATTGTTGGTATGTGACATTCAGAGGCAACTTCAAACCTTCCCATGTTAACATTATGTTATTACAGTGAGCCTGTCGTGGCCTAATGCTGCCTCTCAGCGCCCGAATAAGGGAAAAACAGTGGACGGCACTCCTTTCCAGTGTATTTTGAAGCCTGGCTGCGAGCTCTCCTCGCAATTATTGCTTTTCTTCCAGCGACTCGTCGTTCCTTTATTCATGCGTTCCTTGTTCATTATTTTAAGGAATCGTTCATATTTGATCCATTCCCCCATCGATTTATCCCCACTTAAAGAAACAGATAACATGCACCTTTTCAAACATATCAAAATAAGGATGTTGACTAGCCTAAGGCATTATTAAAACAATCCTGATGCTTATGCTTAATATCAATTATTGGAATTTATTCCAATTACTATGATAGAGAAAATACTATTCATTAAAATAACATATTTACTAATATTATGGAGAGACAGAAAGATTTAGACAGATGTAAATCCAGATAATATGTTATGATCACAATATATAGGTCAGGGTGAGATCTCTCTCTCTTGTCCCAACAGCAGGTGTTGTAAAGCAGAATCCACATGATTAGTATCTACAGAATATCAACACAAACTACAAACTGTAACATAGAAACATTAATTGCATCTCAAATGGCATCCTATGCACTCGTTTTGATCAGGGCTCATTGGGCTCTGGTCAAAAGTGGTGCACTATATGGGAATATGCAGACTTATAGAGACAGGTTGCGGAGACTGCTTGTAGCTGAACTGGGGCAATATGTACAAGCACACACACACAGACACACACAAATGTCAGCACATGGCAGGTACTTTACACTTCCACCTACCCTTATACACACAGACGCACACACACAGGCAGTTGAGGGGTTGTCACCCAAACCTCCTCTGCCATGTGAATGCAACTTTAATGTGGAGACATCCCACTAATATCTCTGCTGTGAGGAAGGCAGTTCATTAAAAAGGTTGTTTGGGATATGTTCTCTTTCTCTCTCCCCTTCTCTTTCATTCACTCTCTTTCCCTCCAGCTCTCCCTCTCCCCATTGTCCTTCTCTCTGTGTGTGTGTGTTCGTGTGTGTGTGTGTATCTCAGTGAGTGAGTCCAGATGCCGTGAGCCAGACCACTTACTCAAAATAGTCTGTCTCACGGTAGAAGGTAGGTCCATCTGTTCAATTTACCTTTACAATCAACCCAGAACATCAGTAGTTTACGTGTTGGATCAACGTTAAGGGCTAATTCCAAACCCTAGGGTCTAGGCTTGGTTATTGTTAGCATATTTATCCTTTAATACAAGTAAATCAGGCTCATAATTATCAGACTGGTTACCGCTGCACTATCATTCTGGAAAAGATACCATTGAAGCCGTTTTGCCCGAGTGGTGTTGCAGAATTATTTTTTTTTAAGTAATTGGATCATATTCAACCAGTCAGAAGACAGAAGCCACAGCGCCACATTTTGCAGAAGTAAAACAAGCACTTGCCGTCTTCGCAGAGAAAGGCACATGAGTACCAGGACATAAACCAACTAGGTCTCACGGTCTCACGTCAGAATTAGACGTTCATCCATGTTTCTCAAACATCAACTTTCAAAGTAAAATATTGTAGTGTTTAAGGTTAAGTTTAGGCATTAACTTAGAATTTTTAAGGTTAGGGTTTAAGTTTAGGCGTTAACCCCAAAATCTTAGTTAGGCATTAACTCAGAATGGTTAAGATAATGGTTACGTTTTGGGATAGGCTTGAACAAAAATCTCAAAAACAACTTTTCATTGCTGGATTCGAACTTGCAACCTTTGGAATCAGAGGCAGATGCTTAGCAAAACGCCCTAGCAAAACCAAAACCTAATTTAAGTTAACAGTGTTCACTGTTGCCCCTAGTGGCCGGTTTCCACATCATCTCCAGACGTCCTTGGACATGGATGGACGTTGAATACTGACTTGCGTCCTGATGACCTGGCTGCAAAAGCATTTTAGCAAACATAGCTATCTACTTACTACCTTGGCTTGATCAAAGAAATGCCAACTGAACTAAAGCCATATAGCGCCTGTCAACAGTGGCGCTTCATGTTCGCCATCAACTAAACCACCCCCATAGTTAATCAATGGACGCTGATTGTGTCAGGCTGGATTGTAACTGGTGGCAGCGAAGTCAGGCGCAGGAGAGCAAACTGGTGACAATCGTAGTTGTTTAATAACAATACCAACAATACCAGTACAAAACAACACAAGACACTAAATTGGGTAACAAAATAACCCATCAAGCAACCACTCACAAAAAGCACTAGCAATAAACCATCCCACACAAAGACATGGGGGGGGAACAGAGGGTTTAAATACAACACATGTAATGAGGGAATTGAAACCAGGTGTGGAAACACAGACAAAACAAATGGAAAATGAAAAGAGGATCGATGATGGCTAGAAGACCGGTGACGTCGACCGCCGAACACCACCCGAACAAGGAGAGGCGACAGATTGGCAGACAAAACGGTGAGGGCACCAAGCTCACATCTTCCGCCCCTAGCCTAGATGTAGCAAAACAGAATGTAAACTCGTAAGACTTCTGGGTGGTTGTACGAGGTTACAGGTTAGTCTCATTAACATTACATCTATTTAGCAAAATCCACTTGTTCACGATAGCAGCAGCTTCATCTTGACATCTTGTTCAAAGGGCTATATAGGTACAATTTGATTGATTCATTGAGTACTACTCAAGTAATTCCGTTTGACGGGACAGTGTGTGTCCCAAATGGCACTCTATTCCCTATATAGTGCACTACTTTTGACCAGAGCCCTAAAGTGCACAAAATGGAATAGGGTGCTGTTTTGCGATGCAAACACTGTGTCTGACCCAGCAAGGCTACTACATGAGGATACTTTGTATGTCCACCATGCTTTAGCTTGTCATAAAATGTTAACATATTACTCTGAAAGCCAATGTGAAGTACTCTTAGACCCATTACTACCTGTCGTAAGGTTGGAATGTGTCCTTAAGTGGTAGGAAAAAATATTATCCAGACTAAATTGTTAGTGAACTAGGAAAAGACTTGAGTTAAGTTGAAGAGAGGGCAAAGGTGACTCCAAACTCCAAACATCATGATTACTTTGGGGTGGGCTCTCATCCTGTTGTGGTTTAGCCAAAGGGGAGGTCTGGTCCCTGCGTGATACACGGACACACATCATCAGGCACGGGTTTACGTTCCCACACACACGTACAGACACAATTGTCCCAGCGTCGTCCGGGTTTGGCAGGGGTAAGCCGTCATTGTAAATAAGAATTTGCTCTTAACTGCCTCGCCTAGTTAAATAAAGGTTACATTAAACATTTTTAAAATGATCCCAGCACGCTGTGTGGTCAGAAACGTGCTTTCCCCATCCTAACAGACAGACAGACTGTGTGTGTGCGTGTGTGTGTGCGTGTAAAACAGAGAAAAGACACAATTAGACCCAACCAAATTGGAAAGAATTTACTAAACAACTAGAATCCTATTTGGCCCTGAACAGAGAGTACAAAATGTATGTACAGAAGGCAAACCTGGCTCTGAAGAAAAGACAGGCTATGTGCACAATGCCCACAAAATAAGGTGGAAACTGAGCTGCACTTCCTAACCTAACCTTCCTAACCATATTAAAGACATATTTCCCTCAGATCACACAGACCCACAAAGAATTCGAAAAACAAATCCAATTTTGATAAACTCCCATATCTACTGGGTGAAGTACCACAGTATGCAATCACAGCAGCAATATTTGTGACCTGTTGCCACAAGAAAAGGGAACTAGTAAAGAACAAACAACATTGTAAATACAACCTATATTCATGTTTATTTTCACTTTTTTACTTGAACTATTTGCACATCATTACAAACACTGCATATAGACATAATTAGAAATTGAAGATGTCTTTATTCTTTTGTATCTTTTGTGAGTGTAATGATTACTGTTAATTTCGTATTTTTTATTTCACTTTTGTTTATGATACATTTCACTTGCTTTGGCAATGTTATCATATGTTTCCCATGCCAATAAAGCCCTTAAATGTAATTGAATTTCAATGAATTGAGAGAGACTGCCTATTTCGTCTGGTCTACTCAGATTACTGTACGTCTTCACTGAGTTCCTAGAACAGAGAACAGACAGGCAGGACGCCCCTGCCTCTGGGCCCTCTTTTATTATCAGGGCCTCTAAAAGGAAGGGACTGCTGATCTAGGATCAGTTCCCCCCTGTCCATCTAATCTCAGTATCTTCCAAAAGGTAAAACTGATCCTACTCTTACTCTGAGACACTTTATGGATACGGGCCCTAGATCTCAGTACCTACTGTATATGAGTGCTACAACCTGGGTGGGTGATATTTGTTGGAGCTTTATAAGATTGCATTACCTAACAGTTGTTGCTGAAATACTTCCATAGACTGGGATTACTGGGATTTACATGGGGGCGGCCTTCACATGAAAGAGAGATGGAGGGATTGTGGGATGGAGAGAGAGAGAGAGAGAGAGAGAGAGAGAGAGATGAAGGGAGATGCAAAAGAGGTAGAGATATTTGTAAATGAAATGGCAGAGAGGCGAAAGAGAGGGGAGGGGAGCGAGAGAAAGAGAGAGACATGCAAATAGGGAGGCAGAGAGAGAGGAGAGGGTGAGAGAGAAAAACTTCCTGGACAGGAAGGATATGGAAGCTAGACAGGCACGAGAGAGTCATCTGAGTGTCACAGCTCTGGGGTTAGGTGTCGGAGGGGGCAGATAGGTGTCAGACCCCAAGAAGACTAACGAAAAAGACATGACAGACAAAATGTACGTACATTTACAGACTTTAACAAATATTTATCATTTTATATATCTGAAAGGTAAAATGTAAAATTCAATAAGCATATTCAGTATCTGTCAAGTCATATGGTCCATCTGGTTTCATAGATATTTTTTCAATCTTTTCTTGAATGTGAATGTAGTTTTTGCTTGGGAAATATGAGTTGGTAAGGAGTTCCATTCAGTGGTAGCTCTGTACAGTGCCTTCGGTAAGTATTCACACCCTTTGACTTTTTCCACATTTTGTTACGTTACAGCCTTATTCTAAAATGGATTAAATAAATACAAATTCTCAGCAAACTACACACAATTCCCCATAATGTCAAAGTGAAAACAGGTTTTTAGATTTTTTTGCAAATGTATTAAAAATGTTAAAAAAATAAACCTTATTTACGTAAGTATTCAGACATTTTGCTTTGAGACTCGAAATTGAGCTCAGGTGCATCCTGTTTTCATTGATCATCACAGATCTGGGGAAGGGTACCAAAAAATGTCTGCAGCATTGAAGGTCCAGAAAAACACAGTGGTCTCCATCATTCCTAAATGGAAAAAGTTTGGAACCACCAAGACTCTTCTTAGAGCTGGCCGCCCAGCCAAACTGAGTAATCGGGGGAGAAGGGCCTTGGTCAGGAAAGTGACCAAGAATCCGATGGTCACTCTGACAGAGCTCTAGAGTTCCTCTGTGGAGATGAGAGAACCTTCTAGAAGGACAACCATCTCTGCAGCACTCCACCAATCAGGCCTTTGAGGTAGAGTGGCCAGACAGAAGCCACTCCTTAGTAAAAGGCACATGTCAGACGGCTTGAAGTTTGCCAAAAGTCACCTAAAGACTCTCAGACCATGATAAAAAAGATGCTCTGATGAAACCAAGATTGAACTCTTTGGCCTGAATGCCAAGTGTCACATCTGGAGGAAACCTGGAACCATCCCCACGGTGAAGCATGGTGGTGGCAGCGTCATGATGTCGGGACGTTTTTCAGTAGCAGGGACTCGGAGACTAGTCAGGATCGAGGGATCGCTTCATCCCTCTGTCTCACAGAATACACAAAGATGAACAGAGAAAAGTACAGAGAGATCCTTGATGAAAACCTGCTTCAGAGTGCTCAGGACCTCAGACTGGGGCGAAGGTTCACCTTCCAACAGGACAACGACCCTAAGCCTACAGCCAAGACAACGCAGGAGTGGGCTTCAGAACAAGTTTTTGAATGTCCTTGAGTGGCCCAGTCAGAGCCCGGACTTGAACCTGATCAAACATCTCTGGAGAAACCTGGAAATAGCTGTGCAGAAACGCTCCCAATCCAACCTGACATAGCTTGAGAGGATCTGCAGAGAAGAATGGGAGAAACATTTCCCAATACAGATGTGCCAGGCTTGTAGCGTCATACCCAAGAAGACTTTTAAGGCTGTAATCACTGCCATAGGTGCTTCAACAAAGTACTGAGTAAAGGGTCTGAATACTTGTGTAAATGTCATATTTCATATTTCAAAAATGTATGAATTTCTCAGCCTCTCTCATTCTCCTCCTCACTTACTCTCTCCCTCTCCCTGTCTCTCCCTCCTGCTATTTCTTTCCCTATTCTCTCTCTCTCTCTCTCTCTCTCTCGCCCTCTCTCTCTCTCTCTCTCGCATCACTGTGCTCTGGACAGTTTAATCCATTTCAGAAGAAAGGGCCTGAATACTTTCTGAATGCACTGTAACTGTTAATTTGAGAAGATTTGTCCTTGGTCCGTGGGACCAATAGAAATGGGGTGATGGAGGGGGTGATGTAAGGGGTGATGGAGGGTGTGATGAGGGGATGATGAAGAGGGTAATGGAGGAGGTGATGAAGGGAGTGATGAGGGGGTATTGAAGGGAGTGATGGAGGGGTGATGAAGGGAGTGATGGAGGGGTGATGAAGGGGGTGATGGAGTGGTGATGAAGGGAGTGATAGAGGGGTGATGAAGAGGGTAATGGATGGGTGATGAAGGGAGTGGTGAAGGGGTGATGAGGAGGGCAATGGAGGGGTGATGAGGGTAATGGAGGGGTGATGAAGGGAGTGATGGAGGGGTGATGGAGGGGTGATGAAGGGAGTGATGGAGGGGTGATGAAGGGAGTGATGGAGGGGTGATGAAGAGGGTAATGGAGGAGGTGATGAAGGGAGTGATGGAGGGGTGATGAAGAGGGTAATGGAGGAGGTGATGAAGGGAGTGATGGAGGGGTGATGAATTTCTCAACCTCTCATTCTCCTCCTCACTTACTCTCTCCCTCTCTCTGTCTCTCCCTCCTGCTCTTTCTTTCCCTATTCTCTTTCTCGTCCGCTCTGTCTGTCTCTCTCTCTCACATCACTGTGCTCTGAAGCATTGCGCAGAGGTCCAGAGGAGAGCTTTATTATTTCGTTGGTGTTTTTGTAGTTGACTTGCCACTGTCTTGTTTTCGTAGGTTACCACAGTGACTGGAGAGCCCGGCGGGGCCAGAGAGAGAAAGGCGTATTCTGTGAGACAGAGGGATGAAGCGATGATCGCTGGTGGTATGTGTGTGTGTTTGTGTGTGAGAATGTGGCTGAGAGCAAGGGTTATTCATAGGTCCGTCCCTGTGTAGTTTGAGAGGGATGTCTAGGCACGGACCAATGAGATTGTTTCAGTCCGAGAGGTGATGCGACAGAATTCCCTTGCTTTGCTGTAGTTTTTTTTAGGAACTCATACATACAGTATGCTTGTAAACATATGCATATGCTCGTACACACACACACACACAACACCCCATGGAGAATGTGGAACAGTGGAGGCTGGTGGGAAGAGCTATAGGAGGACGGACTCATTGTAATGGCTGGAATGGAATTAATTGAACGGAGTCAAATGTGGGTATGTTTAATCTGTTTGATACCAGTCCATCTATTCCATTCCAGTCATTACAATGAGCCCGTTCCTCCTATAGCTCTTCCCACCAGCCTCCACAGATATGGAACCACGAGAAAGGACAAGAGAATCACCATTATCCCAAAACACCCCCCCCCCCCCCCCCCCCCCCCCCCCC
>QNTS01006690.1:84608-107410 GCA_003317085.1 Hucho hucho
AGCCTGTGAGTATGTACTGCTGTGTTGTATTGCTGTTTGTTTGTTGGTGGAAAAGGGGATAACCAGAGAAGACGCCCTTGGGCATACATTACCCGTAGGAAACCCTGTGTTAAATACATTAGTTAGAACTGGGCGGACCACCCACTGTATTTAATTGGTTAGTTAGCTAGCTGTTCGTGACGCAGGTAGATTAGCTTAGGGGTTTTTGAATGTCTATTATTTCTTTCCTTGGGTCCAGCTCAGCCCCTTTTCCCCACACCACTTTACCGTGTGTTTAAAATAAACCATTTGTGTTTGACGGTAGATTTGTTGTCTGTGTTTTCTGTTCTCACTGTTCCTTTTCACTATAATAATTTGCATAAGATATGTTGCGGGTCTCTATTCCATTCCCCCTAGACTGCGGGGTAAAAGGGATTCGTAACAGTGGCTGAGGTGCACCCGTGACCAGCTCGGAAACCGGATTGCACACCGGAGAAGGTACGGTGGGATTCGAAGGGGTCAATGATCCTGTTTATTAACTAGGCTTTCGAAGACTTTAGAGAGGCAGGGCAGGATGGATATAGGTCTATAGCAATTTGGGTCTAGGGTGTCACCCCCTTTTGAAGAGGGGGATGACCGCGGCAGCTTTCCAATCTTTTGGGATCTCGGACAACACTAAAGAGAGGTTGAGCAGACTGGTAATAGGAGTTAGTTTTAAAAAGAGAGGGTCCAGATTATCTAGTCCAGCTGATTTGTACGGGTCCAGATTTTGCAGGTCTTTCAGAACATCTGCTATCTGGATTTGGGTGAAGGAGAAGCTGGGGAGGCTTGGACAAGTAGCTGCGGGGGGGGCGGAGCTGTTGGCTGGGGTTGGGGTAGCCAGGAGGAAAGCATGGCCAGCCGTAGAGAAATGCTTGTTGAAATTTTGGATTATCATGGATTTATCGGTGGTGACCGTGTTACCTAGCCTCAGTGCAGTGGGCAGCTGGGAGGAGGTGCTATTGTTCTCCATGAACTTGACAGTGTCCCAAAACTTTTTGGAGTTAGAGCTACAGGATGCAAATTTCTGTTTGAAAAAGCTAGCCTTTGCTTTCCTGACTGATTGCGTGTATTGGTTCCTGACTTCCCTGAACCGTTGCATATCGCGGGGACTATTCGATGCAATAGCAGTTTGAGTGTCCATTTTTCCCTTAGTTACAGGAACATTCTTTGTATGTTGGCAAAAACCTCCCGAGAACCTATTTAGCATGTGAATGGCTTACCAAGAAACTTCCAAAAGGACTAATTTGAGGAAGACGTTAGCTTGATGCCTAAACATCAGTCACATGTACAATGTGATTAAAGTGAGCAACAATGAATCACTCTAATTCGAAGTAAAAAGGAGTCTGAGCACTCAACAAAAAAACGCACAGTGATTCATTTTGTGACTGATGTTTAGGCATCAAGCTAACGTCTTCCTCAAATGAGTCCCTTTGGAAGTTTTTCTTGGTAAGCCATTCACATGCTAGATAGGTTCTCGGGAGGTTTTTGCCAACATACAACGATTGTTCCAACTCCTTTTTACCTCGAATGAGTCATTTTGGAATTGTCTTGGTGAGCCATTCTCATGACTTTTTTTCATTGTTGTTGAGCACCCCTCCTTTCCTTTTTTCCCCGAAGCACCAAGATCCACTTGAACTCTAACCTATTTAGAACGTATTTTCATTAGAGGTAGGAGAACATTCCTTTAATGTCAAGCAGAATTTACCCAGAATGTGGTTGCCATGTTCTCAGAATATAAGGTATTAATGTTCTAGACATGTTTCATGGGAATGTTGCAAGAACATTAATGTGTTCAGTTTCCTGATAGTTAAGAGAATATTGTATCAACGTCACACCAAACATGGTTACCATGTTCTCAGAATATAAGATATTAATCTTCTAGACACATTTCAAGAACATTCATGTGTCCAGTTTTCTGAGGGTTAGGAGAATATTCCATCAACATCACACGAAAAACATACACAGAACATGGTTGCCATGTTCTCAGAATATCAAATATGAACATTAATATGGAATATTCTGAGAACATGGTAACGTTCTGGGTAAGTTTTGTTTGACATATTTTTCCTTTGTTATTCCTTTATTATTTTCCCCTAACCCTACCACCCCTCCCCTAATTGGAGTAAACTAATGGACAACAACACTTAGGGTTCTACATACTATATCCATTTTATGGACACAGTATACTTTACATTAGTTATCTTTTGTTTGTTTTTAGTCCCATCTGTCAGCTCCACTCAACCCCTACCATCTATCTCCGAAGACCATCCAGTTTTTTTCAACTGTGCTGTGTTGTTTCACAAAAGTTCAACCTTTCTATTCTCATAGTTTCTACAGATTGTAAGTTAAAGATACACATTAATGCAGGGCCGACAGACAAGTTCATTACTTTCTCCCCCTTACACTTGCCTCTTTCATTTTTGTTTTGCGGTAATGCTGCAATTAGTTGTATTTCTATTAGCTGCATGTGTGACAACTCCACAAGTCCTATTTATAATATCATTTACAATGATTAAAGAGTTTAACCATAATATATGTTGTAATGTTTGTTCTGTCTTTTCTGGTGAATTAAACTGAAATGGCAACTAACTTTCTATGGCTTGTTTTAAAAATAGCCATTTTGAAATGATGCAGACAATTACATTGATAGAAATGTCTGGGAACTTGCAGGTGCCTTGGTGGAAGAGTGTGGTAACATCTCACAGCAAGAACTGGCAAATCTGGTGCAGTCCAAATATAGGCAAATGTATTAAAAATAGAAACAGAAATACCTTATTTTAAGTATTCAGACCTTTTGCTATGATACTTGAAATTTTGCTCAGGTGGTTCCTGTTTCCATTGATCATCCTTGAGATGTTTCTACAACTTGATTTGGAAGGGCACACACCTGTCTGTATAAGTTGACAGTGCATGTCAGAGCAAAAATCAAGCCATGAGTTTGATGGAATTGTCCGTAGAGCTCCGAGACATGATTGTGTCGAGGCACAGATCTGGGGAAGGGTACCAAAGCATGTCTGCAGCATTGTTATTTTACTAGACAATTAAGAACATATTCTTATTTACAATGATAGCAGAGGAACAGTGGGTTAACTGCCTTGTTCAGGGGCAGAACAACAGATTTTTGCCTTGTCAGCTCGGGGATTTGATCTAGCAACCTTTCGGTTACTGGCGCAACACTCCAACCACTAAAGTTTGGAACCACCAAGACCCTTCCTAGAGCTGGTATGACCACCATTTGCTTCATGCAGGGCGACACATCTCCTTCACATAGAGTTGATCAGGCTGTTGATTGTGGCTTGTGGAATGTTGTCCCTCTCCTCTTCAATGGCTGTGCGAGGTTGCTGGATATTGTCGGGAACTGGAACACACTGCGATCCAGAGCATCCCAAACATGCTCAATAGGTGTCATGTCTGGTGAGTCAGCAGGCCATGGAAGGGGACATTTCAGGTTCCAGGAATTGTGTACAGTTTCTTACGACATGGGGCTGTGCATTATCATGCTGAAATGAGGTGATGGCGGCGGATGAAAGGCAGGACAATGTCAAATCAAATTTATTTATAAAGCCCCCCTTACATCAGCTGATGTCACAGAGTGCTGTACAGAAACCCAGCCTAAAACCCCAAACAGCAAGCAATGCAGGTGTAAAAGCACTGCAGGTGTAAAAGCACGGTGGCTAGGAAAAACTCCCTAGAAAGGCCAAAACCTAGGAAGAAACCTAGAGAGGAACCAGGCTGTGAGGGGTGGCCAGTCCTCTTCTGGCTGTGCCGGGTGCAGATTATAACAGAACATGGACAAGATTTTAAAATGTTCATAAAACAGGCAGAACAGTTGAAACTGGAGAAGCAGCACGGCCAGGTGGACTCGGGACATCAAGGAGTCATCAGGCCAGGTAGGCCTTGAGGAATGGTCCTAATGCTCAGGTCCTCCGAGAGAGAGAAGAAGAAAAAAGAAAGAAAGAGAGAGATAATTAGAGAGAGCATACTTAAATTCGCACAGGACACCAGATAAAATAAATACTCCAGATATAACAGACGGACCCTAACCCCCCGACACATAAACTACTGCAGCATAAATACTGGGGGCTGAGACAGGAGGGGTCGGGAGACACTGTGGCCCCGTCCGACGATACCCCCGGACAGGGCCAAACAGGCAGGATATAACCCCACCCACTCTGCCGAAGCACAGCCCCCACACCACTAGAGGGAAATCTTCAACCACCAACTTACCATCCTGAGACAAGGCCGAGTATAGCCCACAAGATCTCCGCCACGGCCTCAGGATCTTGTCACGGTATCTCTGTGCATTCAAACTGCCATCGAGAAAATGCAATTGTGTTCATTGTCCGTAGCTTATGCCTGCCCATACCATAACCCCACCATGGGGCACTCTGTTCACAACGTTGACATCAGCAAACCGCTCGCCCACAACGCCATACACGGCGAATGTACGCTCCCTCAAAACTTGAGGCATATGTGGTACTGTGTTGTGTGACAAAACTGCACATTTTAGAGTGGCCTTTTATTGTCCCCAGCACAAGGTGCACCTGTGCAATGATCATGCTGTTCAATCAGCTTCTTGATATGCCACACCTGTCAGGTGGATGGATTAGGTTGGCAAAGGAGAAATGCTCACTAACAGGGATGTAAACACGTGTGCACCAAATTTGAGAGAAATAAGCTTTTTGTGCGTTTGGAAAATTTCTGGGATCTTTTTTTTCAGCTCATGAAACATGGACCAACACTTTACATGTTGTGTTTTATATTCTTGTTCATCTTTTTTTAAGTGTCATTTTAGGATTTGTTGCTGTAACAATAGGCAACTATTGATAACATAAAAAAATTGTTTTTGTTATATAAATGATGTTTGAATTGTAATTCTATTGTTTTTATTCCTTCACACTATCTGAAATGATTTTCTTATAAAAAATAAGATTGTCATTATTATAAATATTAAACAGAATTTTTTTATCCACGCATATATAACAAATATATTTTATCTGTTGTTCTGCCCCTGAACAAGGCAGTTAACCCACTGTTCCTAGGCCATCATTGTAAATAAGAATTTGTTCTTTAACTGACATGCGTAGTTAAATGAAGGTTAAATAAAATAAAATAAATACATTTACAAAAATACATTTAAATGATATTAGTCATGTCAATATTACAAAACAAATACAGAAAAGTATGATTTCACTGTATTTTGCCTTGCCTCTCTCACTTGAATTGTAGTTCCACTATCGCATAGTGTTGCAAATGCATTTGATGCAATTTCCAAGATCAAGGTCTAGGGAAATTTGATTTAATGTTGAATACCACCTCTTAACTAACATGAGATTGAGTTTACATTTTTAAATTGAAGTGGAAATGTAGAAATACAAATTATGAGAACAATTCACATGGCATTTGTGTCCAGGATTTTTTGTGTCCAGGATTTTTTTTCTTTAATGCTACAAAGTATTTCCTAAAGATATTATGGATGGCATAATTTAAGTCTTCATGGTTAGAAGTTCCCCAACGTTAAATTGATGAAAGCACACCCTCTTCAAAATACTCATTATACTTATAAAAAAAATATATATATATACACACATACACACACCTTACCTCTCGCATCCATTCATCTGGGTCCATCTGTGCAGAGAGCTGCTGAGGAACTGCCAGGTGAAGACGCCGGTCAATATGGTCAGGAGTAACACCAAAACGATCGACCAACTCAGCAATTCACCGATATCCACAGTCATCTTGGTTTGTTAGGTGGTGGTCCAATATTGACTCATAAATGTACATTTGCTTCAGGGTCTCATTCTTTCACAATAGCAGACAAAAGGTTCTGTGTAATTCTGGAAAGATGTCCAACCACTGACCATGTAATGCTCCTCAGGGAGAATCGGGTAGGCTACCGCTACGAGTACCCATGAAGTGAGCCACAATAGCAGGCTACTAATACAGTCGTCAACTTGTTTAGGATGCAGGCCCCCTTGCCAATTCACAGTGAGAGGCCCTTAAAAAAGGGCTGTTGCTTTTGTAGCAAATGAAGGGGGAAGAGCTATGATTGAAGCTTGAAAAAGTATATCAGGAAAAGGGGCAATCCCCAAAACAAATAGGGTGGATGTTGGACTTCCAATGAAGGCCTTGGATCTGGGCTTGAACTAGCAACTCGGCAGCGTAAGCATCACTTGGGACGCTAAGGTCTTAAGGTCCAGACCTCTTAGAAGTACTTTATGATATCACACAAGGGAACATTTCATTCTTAGGATGTACTCTATACCCCTCAATCTCAACTCTGGACCTCAAAGCCAGTTCCACTACGTTTATTTTCATTTTTTCCTTCTATATCAGGGTCTGATTTAGACCTGGGACACCAGGTGTGCACAATTAATGATCAGGTAAAACAGAAAACCATCAGGCTCCGGATCTCGTGGGGTAAGAGTTGATGACCCCTGCTTTATACTATTTCCAAACAGTTCTGACATACGTAAAGAACTCTGGCAAGACTAGCCCTTGGTGGGCTAAAATAATAAATAAACATAGTAAAAAATCTCCCCCAAAATCCCATGTGTGTCCCTAAGCATATACAAACGGGGTAATTTCATGTAACACAATCATGTAGAGTATAATACAGAACTGATGAATTACTGACTGTTTATGAATGAAAACATGATCGTGTAACTAACAACCCACTGGTCAAAAACTGGTTGAATCAATGTTGTTTCCGCGTCCTTTCAACACCAAACATCTGTGATGACGTTGAATCAACATGGAGAACTGCTTGGATTTTTTACGCCCGACTTTGAACCTAAATCCAATGACATGGTGAATTGTTTTTGTTGATTTTACGTTGACAACTCAACCAATTGTAAATCAAAACCAGATTTAAAAATGACGTTTGTGCCCAGTGGGAGTGTTCATTATCAATTGAACCAGGGGAGAAGGTTAATCTACCAGTTGTATCTCGGTAGCAATTATCCTGTGGATGAGGTTGTAGCTCGTATAAATCCAACACGTGTGAGAAAGAACAGTTTATCCCTTTTTCCTCCCTTTCTTAATCCACAAACCCGCCTTCCTCTTTCTTTTAATGAGCAAAGTTTAGTTATTCCTCTCCCTTTTTTAATCAAGTTAAGGATTGTTTTATGTGGCCCAAATGCCAACGGCTTACTTTCAGGGTCCCATAGTTCCTGTGCCATTTGTTAGAAGTCCGTTTTAAGGATGTGCCCAGGAGCTAGATAGTTTTTGGCAGGCTTTTTAGTTTTTTAAGTTTCCCCTCAAAATAAAAAACATGGGAGAATGTCACAATTAAAACCTAGCTTTTTGCGACCCACTTGAGGGCACAGGATGTAGGATTGAAGTACATTTTTTCACAAAGTTTTGAAGTAAAGACTGTCAGAATCCAACTTCAATGAAAACGTTAAAGACATGCTGAATAGCATACAGATGGGAAATAAACAGACGCTCCAAAAACAAGATTGCGTTCAAATCAACACTAGATGTCATGAGACAAATATAAAGATAGATTTTTGTTGAACCATATTCTATTAAACAAAATGTTCAAGTGTACAAAACAACTGAAATTACCTAATTAAAAGCAGTTCCCACAGCAGAAAAATACAAATATGAATGTTTGTTAAAGTTCTAAGTTCATCTGACATTTTGGTTATATTGAAGAGAACGTTACATGGTTAATGTGTGCAATAGTGGGTTATTTTACAGCATTACTTTAGTATTGTTAGCAGGAGTATTAAAACTACACTGTAAAATAACCCTACTGTATTTGACCATGAAACCACGTTTTAAAGCATTTTGTTAAGTCAGTGATCTACTCTGTCAGTGATCTGTAAATCACCTTGTAAATAACTACTCACTATGATTTGTAGATCAGTCAGTGATCAGCGACTGAGCAAAATTGATGCTCTCAAACATGGCCAATACCTTCTACATCAGGAGTCGGCAATAGACGACCCGCGAGCCAAAACCATCCTTCAAGTGTTTTTGTTTGGGGTCCCCCAATAGTTTTTCGGTCAAAAAAGACTGAAATCAAGAATTCAACTAAAAATGTGTTTAATTTAGTTAAAAAAAAATAAAAATAAAAGACTGATCATGTCTCAGTGTAATCAACATATAAAATTATTGCATTTGAAAATAATCACTTTTTGGGCTTAGATGTGGTCAATTTTCAGTGTATAAATTATAATTACGGTATGTTCCGGCACCCCCGATCTAGTTGCCTACCGCTGTCCCAGAGTGTCTGTGCTAACCCATGTCCTACGTCATACTTCCTGGTCCTGTCCCCTAGTCTTTTGAATGGGCTTGACGATCTTATAACCAAATTTGTGAAACACTATTTTCAAGGGTTTAAAAATAGACTGTGCAATGAAACGGTAGTTACAACAAACATACAATTCCATGAAACAGTGTGGCAAGAGACGCCATATACCCTATGATGCAAAAACACGCTGGGTCCATTTCGTCAAATGTCACCTGTACAAATGAGTGCTAGGTCTAAGATATGGCTAGTTTCCAAATACACACTGCAAAAAGTTTAATCTAAGCAAGCCTAAATATCTTCTATTGACTGATAATTCACTTACAATTAGTGCTTTGTGTTTTTTCTTACCAAGCTAAATGACATTAGATAATTTAGCTTGGTAAAAAAATAAATAATTGAACCATCACTCAATATAAGATACTTAGGCTTGCTTAGCACTGCCCTCAGCTACTGAAACGTGTCACTTAGCCCATTAGGTCCACTTACATTGTTGTTCAGCGGTTAAATGAGACTTACAATATTGCACACTTTCTGGTGTACGCTTTCTTGTATCCTCGACCATTGTTTGAAACCTACAGTATTGTACTTTCAAGTATACTTCCTTAAAATCTTAGCCACTGAATGAAAGCTACAGTAGTGCACACCATTAACTTTACTCTGAACCATACAATGAGAGCAACAGTTTTGCACACTTTCCATACCCTTACACCCAGTGTCATTATTTAAGAACTATAGCCAAATATTATGTAAACTTAATAATACCGTCCGCAAGCGCAGGGCTCTCCAGAGGGTGGTGCGGTCAGATGTCCTGGAGGGGACACTGCCTGCCCTCCAGGACATCTACAGCACCCGGTATGGATGTCCTGGAAGGCCAAGAAGATCATCAAGAACTTCAGCCACCCGAGCCACGGCCTGTTCACCCCGCTACCATCTAGAAGACGGAGGCAGTACAGGTGCAACAAAGCTGGGATCGAGAGACTGAAAAGTAGCTTCTATCTCCAGGCCATCAGACTGTTAAACAGCCATCACTAGCCAGCCTCCGCCCAATACCCCGCCCTGAACTTAGTTACTAGTCAATTATCACCCGGTACTCTACCCTGCACCTTAGAGACTGCTTCCCTATGTACATAGTCATTGAACACTGGTCACTTTAATAATGTTTACATACTGTTTTACCCACTTCATATGTAAGTATATACTGCATTCTAGTCAAGGCTCATCCAATATAACTACTGTTGTACACACCTTTTCTATTCATATACTGTCCATACACACACACACACACACACACACCATCAAATACATATTCATATTCCAGACTCTGACATTTCTTCATTTCTTTCTTTTTTTTAACCAGGCAAGTCAGTTAAGAACAAATTCTTATTTTCAATGACACCTTAGGAACAGTGGGTTAACTGCCTTGTTCAGGGGCAGATCAACAGATTTGTACCATGTCAGCTCAGGGATTTGACCTTGCAACCTTTCGGTTACTAGTCCAACGCTCTAACCACTAGGCTACCCTGCATTTTGGAGATTTGTGTGTATTGTTAGGTATTACTACACTGTTGGAGCTAGAAACATATGCAATTCGCTGCCCCTGGAATAACATCTGTAAAATATGAGTACGTGAACAATACAATTTGATTTGACTTAAGTAACATTTTCAGTACACTTCTAAGCATAATGCATGGAGGAAGTTACTACACTCGGTTGGTGGTGCCCAGGGTGATGCGGAGCCTCTGGTGGAAGGCGGGCACCCTCTCCCTCTGCAGGGGCCAGTTGAGGAGGCAGTGCGGGTGCAGCATGCCCCTGCTCAGGAGCAGACAGCGGGACAGTCCTGCACGTCCTGCAGGAAGACCAGCACCACCGAGTCCCAGCTGTCCTCGATCCCATGGTGCAGGGCGTGGTGGGCCATGAACCTGGGGGGAAAGGGGTAGGAGAATGGTTGGAGGTGAGGGAAGGGAAAGGAAATGGGAGGAAGGGGTTTTAAGGATGAGGAGGGGAAAGGGGAGAAACGCGGAGAGACAGAAGAGGGCATTTGTCAGAGCGCAAGTAAAAGAGGCTCTAAGTACAAAAGCGTAACAGGAATTACATTTCAGATCTCAAATCATATACAATTAATTTACACTTTTATCCAGAGAGATGTGGAATCAAATCAATCAAAAGGGTGAAACATGATCTGTGCTAGAATAAAATAATACAATAAACTGTTTTTTTAACTCAATGGTCCAAAGCCAAAAATAGGGTCATGATGAGTTCAGAATAATAGCATTTTACAATTATGTCATTTAGCAGACACTTTTTAATTTTTTTTTTATTTAATGAATAAATTGTTATCCAGATGCTAAGAGAATTTTATGTGTAAAAAAAAAAAAGTTTTACTGCTTATTTGGGTTTCATATCTTCTTCCAAAATTGCCTACTCTCACTTACCCACTTCACACCATCTCCACTTCCCCTGTTTGAGTGAAACTTGTTCAGTTTAATTTTTAAAAGAATACTCATGGTATTATTAATATCATAACACATTGTCGGACTATCAAATGAAAACGTCAACATGATTTACTTTCATTTCCCGAAATAAAGACTACTGCAGATTTTCACACCATGGTCCTTATCAATGTTCTCTTTTCCCTGACCAGTGACCACACATGCTCTACCAAAGCTTATGTGAATTGAATGTTACAAAAATATAACAATGTTCATTTTACTCACTGTCAACACATTGAGTCTTCGAGAAGAGTTTTGGTGACCACAAATAGTATTTTCCTGGACCTTCTCATATTCTCCACAATGGACTCCAGTCGCAAGTCACCTGGCACTGCATCTCGATCCTGCACATAAAATGTATACCCCTGTTCGTCCTCTAGGGGGAGCAAGCTTCGTTCCACCCCGGTTTTATCCTTCGCAGCATTAATGGCAAACACGTCATAGTCAAACTCTCCCCCCTCCCCGGAATTGGCATTGCTCAATCCTAGCGGATGGTTGATCAGAACGTTCCAGTAGAACTGAATCCTCCAACGCTGGAAGCGCACTAGGAGCAAGATCACCATTAAGGTCAGGATCACAGTACTGGTGAGCATGGAGAGTGCCTGGAATAGTGTCATGTCCTTGCAAGAGAGCGTGTCGAACTCCATGACCAAGCGGTTGTAGTAGGCTTGCGGCGTGTTGCACACATACTCGGCCCAGAGGCCCGGCACACTGGTGTTGGTTCTCATCAGCCACGCCACAAACCACAGGATGCTCTCCCGGTGCAGTTAAACGGGTTCTTCTCCATGACCAGCTGGCTGAGGTTGGCCAGAGCGGGCCCGAACAGCTCCTTCCTCACCGACGTGATTAGGTTCTTCTGGAGCCGAAGCACCCGGAGCGACCCCAAGTTGTCAAAGACTGAGTCCTTGAGTTGGTTCAGGATGTTCCCACTGAGGCTGAGCTCTTGAAGGTTGGACAGTCCATGAAGGGCCTCCTCGGGGATTTCATCCAGACTGTCTAAGTTTTCTCCAGGGCAACTAGGCTGCAGAGCCCCCTAAAACAGCACCAGCCAGCCCGGGTTGGCACTTTTCCACACCCGGGCCAAGTTGTTGTGCTGAAGCTTCAGCACCTTCAGATACTCTAGTCCCTCCAGAAGACCAATGTTGATGTTGGTGATGTTGTTGTTGCTGAGGTCCAGGATGGTGAGGTTGGACAGAGGCTTGAACGGAGAGCGATTCAGATCCAGGGTGCTGGTCAGAGTTCTCCCCAGCATCAGAGTATTGAGAGTGGGTACGTGGACGAGGGACATAGGGCTGAGGGTGATCTTCTGGTTGCCGTTAGAGAGGTAGATCTCCTGTAGCTGACCCAAACTCTGGAACTCTTTCCCCATCAGGGTCTGGGAAATGGAGTTGTTGCCCAGCGGAAAGGTGGTGAGATTGCCTAAGCTGGAGAAGGCTCCAGGGTCTAGATGGGAGATCGCTGTGTGTGTAAGCTTTAGCATACGAAGCGGTGAATCTGCGAGCGACACAAGGGTCTGGTTGGTGATGATTTTGAGCGCCATGCAGATGGTCCCACTCAGGTGGAGTTGGCAGAGACTTATCAAACCCGCAAAGGTGAGCGTGGAGATGTTTCAAAAGGCAGTATTCTCTATGTTCAGGCTCCAGTGCCCCTAGTAGCTGGAAGGAGAAGTCGTCGATAATAGGGTAAGCAGAAGTGTGACTCTTCACCAGCTCCATATCAGGTTGAGCCGTGTAAGATTCCCCAGCCCGTAGAAAGTGTCCTTAGTCAGGTGCTTGAGGTTGTTCTGCTCCAGAGAAAGAACTTCCAGCATGGGCAGCCACTGGAAGGAAGCGTCCCCAATCTTAGCTATGCCGTTGTGGGATAGATCCAAATAAGTGAGATGGGTCTTCCCCAGGCCTTTGAAGGTGGTGTTGGCTAGTATGACTAGCTGTGTCTTCTGGAGGGAGAGGCTGCAGATTGCGGTTCCAGAGAGCTCTGTGCAATGTTTAGACGTGAGCGGAGTGCCAAGTTTGTTCCCATTCATGACTAACTCATGTATACCTGCAATGGGCTTCAGGCAATCAGGCTTAAACTGCAATAAAAAAATAAAAAAAGACTGATTAGTGGCAGATTAGATGCTGCACAAGATGCTTCCATAAATTGTAGATAAGTTGTCAAAATACCTTGAACCTACTACTTCCTACTTATTTATAGTATCCCATTGGGCACACACTGGTTGAATCAATGTTGTCTCCATGTCATTTCAACTACATTACGTTGAACCAACGTGGAATAAATGTTGATTTGACGTCTGTGGCAAATGAGGCGTTGAGTGATCCAGTTTTCACTACCATTGAATTGGTTGGGATCATGCCTTGCTCTGTTCCTCTTTTGCCTAATTTGGCTTCATATGAAAATGTTGGTTCAAAATGCCCTAGATGTTAATTTGGTGGCTTGCACTACGCCTACAAAATAATATAGAGGACACACTGAAGTGATCTTAACAACATAAGTGGAACATGACAGGTAAATTAAACCAAGGTGTGATTGGTTGAGCGTGGTTCTTATTCCTAGTGTCAGCAGCTGAAAGCAATAACATAATTTAATTTCCCATTTCACAGTATCTTTCGTACCGTTGTTAGAGTTGTTAGGTTCGACAGGTGGAGTACTCATAGGGATGAGGAATTACTTAGAAGAAGTCATCCTTTTCGAAGGTTGGTATGATGTTGCCAGACAAGATGAGAGTCACCAGGCTTGGAAGCTGAAGGCAGGTGCCCAACTTGGCTGTCTTCAGGTCATTTCTGGACACATCCAGCAGTGTCAGACTCTGGTGAAAAATGTAAAGATATTCCAAGAGGGTTTGAGAGAAAATGTAACAGACAACTGCAATCAAATCATCCTTTGGCTATGGTTTAGGCTTGAAAGAGAATAACCCAAATCCAACACATTGGATGATAAATGAAAAAAAAAAAAATGGTCAAGAGCGTCACCCGCTCTCTTATCTGTATCATCATCATCTAGTACTGTATATCATTGTCACGATCTTCAGAAGGGACAGACCAAGGCGCAGCGAGGTATCCAGTGTACATGCTTTATTTATCAACGTAACTGGCACAAAACAACAAAACGAACAAAAACGAAGATCGTAATGTTGACCATAACTAGTAAAACCAACAAAGCTATGAACAAACAATAACCCACAAAATCCTATAGAAAAACCCCAAACATATATATGGTTCCCAATTAGAGACAACGACACACAGCTGCCTCTAATTGGGAACCATTACCCCAACATAGATATACAACACCTAGAACAAAAAAACCCTACACCAATAACGAAACTAAACACGCCAGCCTATAACTATCAGGCCTGAACGTGACAGTACCCCCCCCAAAGGCGTTGACTCCGACCGCGCCAAAAGTCCATTGGGGGGGTCTTCAGGTGGGCCTCCTTGTCCCAGGTGGAGGCTCCGGTGCCGGCCGTGCTGGCTCGGGATCCCACACCGGAGGCCCTGGGCTATTAGCCGGAACAGTTTGTTCCGGACTGGGGACCCTCTCTGGAGGTTCCGGACTGGGGACCCTCTCTGGAGGTTCCGGACTGGGGACCTTCTCTGGAGGTTCCGGACTGGGGACCTTCTCTGGAGGTTCCGGACTGGGGACCTTCTCTGGAGGTTCCGGACTGTCGGCGCGCACTGGGACTCTGGTGCGGGGAGCAGGAACGGGCCGTGCTGGACTCATGACGCGCACTGGGACTCTGGTGCGGGGAGCAGGAACGGGCCGTGCTGGACTCACGACGGGCACAGGAATCCTGGAGCGTGGAACAGGGACAGGACTTGCTGGGTCCACGACGGGCACAGGGATCCTGGAGCGTGGAACAGGGACAGGACGTGCTGGGTCCACGACGGGCACAGGGATCCTGGAGCGTGGAACAGGGACAGGACGTGCTGGGTCCACAACGGGCACAGGGATCCTGGAGCGTGGAGCAGGGACAGGACGTGCTGGATCCACGATGGGCACAGGAATCCTGGAGCGTGGAGCAGGGACAGGACGTGCTGGACTCTCTAAGCGCACGGGGGGCCTGGTGCGCGGAGCCGGAACAGGACGTGCTGGACTCTCTAAGTGCACAGGGGGCCTGGTGCGCGGAGCCGGAACAGGACGTGCTGGACTCTCTAAGCGCACAGGGGGCCTGGTGTGCGGAGCAGGGACTGGACCCACTGGGCTATCTAAGCGTACAGGGGACCTGGTGCGTGGAGCCGGTACTTCTCTCCCCGGCTGTTCACTCACCCTTGCCTCAAGGATGATGGGAGCTGGAATGTCACGCACTGGGCTGTGGATGCGAACCGGAGACCCCACACGCAGAACCGGTGCAGGATATCTCGGTCCCAGAAGGTGTACTGGAGACCTAGCGTGCAGAGCCGGCACCACTCCTCCAGGCTGCACACTCACCTTCCCCTGACAGATGAGTGGAGCTGTAATCTCACGCACCGGGCTCTGGACACGCACCGGAGACACTGCACGCAGAACCGGTGCAGGATATCTTGGTCCAAGGAGGCGCACCGGAGACCAGGAGCGCTGAACCGGCACCACTCCTCCAGGCTGCACACTCACCTTCCCCTGACAGATGAGTGGCGCTGGAATCTCTCGCACCGGGCTGTGAACGCGCACTGGAGACACTGTGCGCAAAACTGCATAGCACGGCGTCTTACCAGTGCGACGCTCCCTCCGACGCTCCCTCCAGAGAGCACGAGGAGTTAGCTCAGGAGTCCTTCCTGAACCGGCCAACCTCCTCGTGTGCCTTTCGGGCTTCCTAGCCAGGCGAATCCCAACATACAGTACTTTTCTTTCTCCGGGTTCCATACTCCATACAAATCCTCGTAACTGCTCCGCTCAGCCCCCGCTACTCTTTTCTCCCTGGGGTGACGATGCTCCGCCGTCTTCTCCCAACCAGGGAATGGTCGGTTTTAGAGGAGGGTTCAGGTCCTGGGGAAAGGTCGGTTATAGAGGAGGGTTCAGGTCTTGAGGGCCCAGAGAGCGACGAACCAGGAAAGAACCACCCAATAAGACAGTGCTAGAGGTCTTCCCTGTCTGGTACCGCGTCGCTCCATAGGTCACATGTACGAAATAAATGGTTGCATTGACCGTGTTTTGTTGAAAACGAACGAAAACGAAGATCGTAACGTTGACCATAACTAGTAAAACCAACAAAGCTATGAACAAACAATAACCCACAAAATCCTATAGAAAAACCCCAAACATATATATGGTTCCCAATTAGAGACAACGACACACAGCTGCCTCTATTTGGGAACCATTACCCCAACATAGATATACAACACCTAGAACAAAAAAACCCTACACCAATAACGAAACTGAACACGCCAGCCTATAACTATCAGGCCTGAACGTGACATTGTCAACACATTCACAACCCCTGCCATCATCGTCATCACCATGACACTGGGCAGATCCCTACTGTCACGTCCTGGCCATAGAGAGCCCTCTGGGTTCAAATTATTTTTTTACCAAAAGGACTCTCATATATATATATGACAAAACACACATCATGAGAAGAGAGACAACACTACATAAAGAGAGACCTAAGACAACAACATGGTAGCAACACAACACATGGTACATTACTGGGCACAAACAACAGCACAAAGGGCAAGAAGGTAGAGACAACAATACATCACGCAAAGCAGCCACAACTGTCAGTAAGAGTGTCCATGATTGAGTCCTTGAATGAAGAGACTGAGATAAAACTGTCCAGTTTGAGTGTTTGTTGCAGCTCGTTCCAGTCGCTGGCTGCAGCGAACTGAAAAGACAAGCGACCCAGGGATGTGTGTGCTTTGGGGACCTTTAACAGAATGTGACTGGCAGAAGGGTGTTGTATGTGGAGGATGAGGGCTGCAGTAGATATCTCAGATGGGGGGAGTGAGGCCTAAGAGGATTTTGTAAATAAGCAGGTTAGTTTGGCAGCTGGGGTGAAAGAGGAGCGTCTAGATTTAACTTTAGCCTGCAGCTTTGATATTTGCTGAGAGAAGGACAGTGTACCGTCTAGCCATACTCCCAAGTACTTGTATGAGGCAACTACCTCAAGTTCTAACCCTCAGAGGTAGTAAATCCCCTGTGCGGAGAGGGGCATTCTTCTTACCAAACCACATTACCTTTGTTTTGGAGGTGTTCAGAACAAGGTTAAGGGTAGAGAAAGCTTGTTGGACACTATGAAAGCTTTGTTGTAGAGCATTTAACACACAATCAGGGGAGGGGCCAGCTGAGTATAAGAATGTATCATCTGCATATAAATGGATGAGAGAGCTTCCTATTGCCTGAGCTACGTTGTTGATGTCAATTGAGAAGAGCGTGGGGGCTAGTATCGAGCCTTGGGGTACTCCCTTGGTGACAGGCAGAAGTTCTGACTTTATACACTGCACTCTTTGAGAGAGGTAGTTAGCAAACCAGGCCAAAGACACCTCAGAGACACCAATACTCCTTAGCCAACCCACAAGAATGGCATGTTCTACCGTATCAAAAGCTTTGGCCAAGTCAATATAAATAGCAGCACAAAATTGCTTAGAATCAAGGGCAATGGTGACATCATTGAGGACATTTAAGGTTGCAGTGACACATCCATTACCTGAGCGGAAACCAGACTGCATACCCGAGAGAATACTACAGACATCAAGAAAGCCAGTCAGTTGATTATTGACAAGTTTTTCCAACACTTTTGATACACAGGGCAAAATAGAAATAGGCCTATAACAGTTAGGATCAGCTTGATCTCCCCTTTAAATAAAGGACAACCCGTGGCTGCCTTCCAAGCAATGGGAACCTCCCCAGAAAGGAGAGACGGGTTAAAAAGGTTAGAGATAGGCTTGGCGATGATAGGGGCAGCAACCTTAAAGGGTCTAAGCCATCTGACCCAGATGTTATTTGGGGGTCAAGTTTAAGAAGCTCCTTTAGCACCTCGGACTCAGTGACCGCCTGCAGGGAGAAACTTTGTAGCGGGGCTGGGGGGAAAGAGGGAGAAGCGTCGGGGATAGTCACATCAGAAGGTGTGGGAGTGATAATGAAGTGGTGATTAAAGAGCTCAGCCATGTGCTTCTTGTCAGTAACAACCACATCATCAACAGTAGTTAAGGGACATGGGCAGCTGTGAGGAGGAGGGTTTATTCTCCAGGTCGTTAACCGTTTTCCAGAACTTCTTGGGGTTAGACCCACAGAGAGAGAAATGCTCCTTAAAGTAACTAACCTTTACCTTCCGGATAGCTTGAGTGCACTTATTTCTAATTTGCCTGAACAAGAGCCAGTCAGCCTGAGTATGCGTGTGCCGAGCTTTTCACGAAATGCAATTCTTGAGGTGGAGTAACTCTGCAAGATCACGGTCGAACCTGTTTTAATTCTCATTTTCTTTGTGGGGGTGTGTTTGTTAACAAAACCACTGAAAATATCCAAAAAGAAAGTCCAAGATATATTCATTCTTGAAGAATATGTAAATGCCATGTGACATTAGTTCAACTGAAACCAAAATATAATGGCTATTAATAATTCTAAGTCCAGAAATTGACCAATTGCAGACTGCAGTTTTAATATTTTATGAACTTAACGTCAATGACTTGTTCAGATAACTGCAAAGCTCACTAAACAGACCATTTCTAAACATACTGTCTTTTGTCCAGGAGATGGCGATAGTGATCCAGCAATAAGTTCCTCATTGGAAAATGTGTAAATAAATGAATAAAATAAGTAGGTTGCGTAATAGAAAATGACTCAAGTAAAAGTCAAAGTCACCCAGTAAAATACTATGAGTAAAAGTCTAAAAGTATTTGGTTTTAAATATATTTAAGTATCAAAAGTAAAAATCATTTCAAATTCCTCATATTAAGCAAAGCAGACGGCACCCTTTTCTTGTTCTTTTAATTTACAGGAGGCACACTCCAACACTCAGACATTTGCAAGCGAAGTATGTGTGTTTATTGAGGCCGCCAGATCAGAGGCAGTAGGGATGACCAGCGATGTTCTCTTGATAAGTGATTTTCCTGTCCTGCTAAGCATTCAAAATGTACTTTTGGGTGTAAGGGAAAATGTGTGGAGTAAAAATTTAATTATTTAAGAATGTAGTGAAGTAAAGCACAGATACCAAAAAAAAACTACTTAAATAGAGAACCTAAAATGAATTATGTTCCATTACAACAGTCTACGATTTCCCTGTCTATTTTGGTTCATTCTTTTTGTATCGGGATTCCACCCTTAGTCCCTAAAATAGTAGTTTATCCCTTTGAAGTGTAGAGTAAGACAAAGAGTAAGACAAAATTCCACAATTTATTCCAAAATCAGCATGGCTATGAATTCATCTGAATCTAAGTAGTATAAAATAGTTTGGAACATACACAACTCATTTTTGCTTTCTGGTTTGTCATAGTTTGACATTTATACAATTTTCTGAGATTTCTAACTTTTCTGTGGTACTTTCACATCCCCCTTCACACTGACTAATATGAGTAATGTCATTTCAGTTGAATATACACTCAATTATTACATTTGAGGGGTTTGTTTGGCTACCAACCGTTCTGGATTTATTTTTCTCTATTGCTGACCAGGAAGTGAAAGTAGACCACAGTGAATTTACAGAACCCAATGTTTTTTATTACCATCTGAATCAGAGGCATTGTGTCGACAAGAAGCAAAGCAATCTCACTCCTCGAGCTAATCCATTTCCCCGTCTCTAGGAAATCCCACACAGGGTTCAGTCAAATCTAGTGATTTATAGGAGAGTCAACTATGTTATCCACTTCTCAGCACAAGTTTACTCAATTGACGAAGAGAGGACACCTCCGCTTTGCCCTGTCTTAGAGCTGTAATCACCAAGATTCTATAGGCAAGTGGTTTTCAGCCCCATCCATTCTGGAACATTGACATTTTGTTATAGTCCAGCACAAACACACATGATTCAACTAATCATCAAGCCCCTGACTTTTTGAATCAGGTATGTTAGAAATGTTAGTACTCGTAGTGGCTTCCTTGCCAATTGACCAAAGCCACTGCCCAAGCCTGAAGAGGGGCCGTTTCAGACGCATACAGTCCACTTTCGAAGTTCCCAAAAGCCAAACGGCAAAAACAGTAAATGAGATCCAGGGATATGGTGCAAAAAAGAAAAAAAGGGTCTTCTTATATCTTATAAAAAAAAAATCTCCAATCAACTTAAAGCATAGATTACTTCAAATGAAAAATAATATGGTTTATTTGTATGTATGTATGTATGTATGTATGTATGTATGTATGTATGTATGTATGGGTCAAAAGACTGTACCGCTCCGGCTTCTAGCTAGGACTCCCTCCGCCCCCGAAAGCCCAACTTCCTATCCTTTATCCTATCACGAACACACTTACCACAGTACAATGAATGGGCAAGAATGGAAGCCAAAAACTAAGGTACACTAATAACAATGGAATATATCTCAATCAGGTAAATATATATCATAAAGGTACCTGATATTTAATCACATACATTCATATCTAATATATTTACACAAACGTACATGGAGCTCTGTATGTTCTGTCTTTTATACAAATATGTCTAAATCGGCTAGTCTGGAACAAAAATGTGGACATCATGTTGAAAACCATTGCCACAGGGGCCATAAGAGACGTAGATCTATAGATTCTAGACTGTATTGATTCACTTATTTACTCATCGCATCGTTGCTTCAGAAACAAGCCAAATAGGGAAAGGACCCCGTGTGTTCCAAAATACACACAATGTGATACCTTGTGTATGTATCTGTGATTGATACGTCAACTTTTGGATATATACCCATTGATTCTTGAGGAATATAGCTTACAAATGTCTCATGGTCTTAGTTAAACTGCCGAAAACGCATTAGAACCCAAAATGTAAGTCTGTTTAACTGTACTGTTTGTAAACAATACAGCTGCAAAGCTTCAAACCGTGGTTCAAAGTATAATTGTATGGTCAGTCCTTGTGTCCATAGCTTTGTGTATGAGAGTACTTCAATTTCTCCTGCCCATCCCTCAGTGTTGGCACTTTGTTGTTGTATGAAATGCAGATTTTCCCTTTAAGTCTGCGTATCGGAACAGATCCAGTCTGGCACTAAATGACTTTGAAACGTGTTAATCGGAGAGCTGTCTGGGAGCTTCCCGTGTGAAATTACAGCCCTCTGATTCGCCGTTGTGTCGTTACCTGGCAACAACAGCAGGAAGAGGGCTGCGCTGACAGGAACTGTGCGGAGATAACTAATTGACAGAGCGCGCTTTACAGTTCCTGAGAATACATAAGAGGATGAGGAAACTGTGGCGCTACATTTGCTCACACTTGAATTGATTATCACTTTCCTTTGTTGATATTTGGAATATGAAGTCTGTAATGATGAGGATGAAGTTCATTATAACTCACTTTGAATCTTTGTCTTTGGTAATTGGAGAATGAGTTGATCATGTCCAGTGGGAATGATGGGGAAGGTGAAGGTATCAGTTTACATGCTCTGATTGTGTCTATCAGTATCAAGTCTTACATGTAATAGACTTTCTCTCTCTCTCTCTCTCTCTCTCTCTCTTTCTCTTTCTCTCTCTCTCTCCCCCCCACACACACCCTTTATTTAACTAGGCAAGTCAGATTCAAATTCTTATTTATGCCCTATGGGACTCCCAATCACGACCGGTTGTGATACAGCCTGGATACACACACCCCTCTCTCCTCCCCCTCTGTCTGCCCCTCTCTCATCCCCAACCATCTCTATCTCTCTCAGTCTCTCTCTATTGATCTCAGTGGCTGCTGGGACTAAATGAGAGGGGGGGGGGGGCAGCACCAACTGTGCTGTCAGTCTGCAGTCTTTCCACTCCAGCTCTTCTGCAGGGCCGATCACTGATCAATCCCTCGACCGTATGAAGCTCTCCAGTCTAATGCATTACTGTACTACGGAGTGACAGAGTGTTCAATATTCTAGCCTGGCGCTATAGTGCGTGTAAGACGGGAATTCCACTCTCCTATTATATTTTAATTTTCCTATTATATTTTTATACTGTATTAAGACAGGTTAGAAGTGTAGGAAGGGAGATAAAGTCAGAAGGGTAGACATGGGGATTGAACCCCGGTCTCCGGTGGGGAGACATAGCTTTGGACATACTGTGTGAACTGCTATTAGTGTTTTATTTCAGCAACATAGTCCTCATTGATATAATAGGATGACTGATGCCATTGAGATTAAAAACATCCTATATTGTAAAGGAGACGTATCCCAAGTGTGTGGAAAGATAGCAATTAACAATTTAAGACTTACAGATCACATAATACACTTTTTATACATCGTTGGATATTTGCTAAATATGATTGGCATTTTGCATTATGTTTATGTTGGTTTTACCATAAACGTACTATAAAACATTGTAGGATAAAGTATGGAACAAAATAACTAAAGTTTTTGCCAGACTAAAAATAGATGTTAAATGGATTAAATTGAATTAGTTCTCTATATAGAGACAAAGGGTCCCTATGAGGCTCAGGGGGCTGTGTAAATCAAACCAAATCAAAGTTTAATTGTCACGTGCCCACCGAATACAACAGGTGTAGACCTTACAGTGAAATGCTTACTTACAGGCCCCAACCAACAGTGTAATTTTTAAGTAAAAAATAGGTATTACGTGAACAATAGATAAGTAAAGAATGTTTTTTTAAACTGTAAAATGACAGTGAAAATAACAGTAGCGAGGCTATATACAGGGGGTACCGGTACAGAGTCAATGTGGAGGCTATATACAGGGGGTACCGGTACAGAGTCAATGTGGAGGCTATATACAGGGGGTACCGGTACAGAGTCAAAGTGGAGGCTATATACAGGGGGTACTGGTACAGAGTCAATGTGGAGGCTATATACAGGGGGTACCGGTACAGAGTCAATGTGGAGGCTATATACAGGGGGAACCGGTACAGAGTCAATGTGGAGGCTATACACAGGGGGTACCGGTACAGAGTCAATGTGGAGGCTATATACAGGGGGTACCGGTACAGAGTCAATGTGGAGGCTATATACAGG